>JAUMHH010202499.1:0-13274 GCA_032359455.1 Chlamys rubida
TATGTTGCCTGTATTTACATCTCTGTTATAACATAGTAAACATCCTAGTTATGTAACCTGTATTTACATCACTGTTACAACACAGTATAACATCCTAGTTATGTTGCCTGTATTTACATATCTGTGATAACACAGTAAAACATCCTAGTTATGTTGCCTGTATTTACATCTCTGTTATAACATAGTAAACATCCTAGTTATGTAACCTGTATTTACATCACTGTTATAACACAGTAAACACCCTAGTTATGTTGCCCATATTTACATCTCTGTTATAACACAGTAAACATCCTAGTTATGTTGCCTGTATGTACATCACTGGTATAACACAGTATAACATCCTAGTTATGTTGCCTGTATTTACATCTCTGTTATAACACAGTAAACACCCTAGTTATGTTGCCCGTATTTACATCTCTGTTATAACACAGTAAACA
The DNA here is from genome assembly GCA_032359455.1 of Chlamys rubida. Taxonomy (NCBI): domain Eukaryota; kingdom Metazoa; phylum Mollusca; class Bivalvia; order Pectinida; family Pectinidae; genus Chlamys; species Chlamys rubida. The sequence continues at coordinate 438 of JAUMHH010202499.1, forward strand.
TCCTAGGGATTTAGCTTGCATTTACATCTCTGTTATAACACAGTAAACATCCTAGTTATGTACCTGTATTATCCTCACTGTTACATACTGTAAACACCCTAGTTACGTGGCCTGTATTTACATCTCTGGTATAACACAGTAAACACCCTAGTTACGTAGCCTGTATTTACATCTCTGTTATAACACAGTAACCATCCTAGTTACGTAGCCTGTATTATCCTCACTGTTACAACACTGTAAATATCCTAGTTACGTGGCCTGTATTTACATCACTGGTATAACACAGTAAACACCCTAGTTACGTAGCCTGTATTTACATCAATGTCGGGTAGGTAACCTGTATATACATATATGTTAAAACACCACTATAAACAAATATGTGGAGTTATATCATGCGTTTCCCTGTTATAACACAACTAACACCTTATTTATGTAGCCTGTATTTACATCGTAGCACCCACTTCATCATCTTTACCAGCAGATTTCTTTCCTTAACCGATAATGTCACATTAAATACATATCAAAATGTTAATTAGTCTCTAACGAAATCAAAGTTTTTTGCTATCTACATGGAAAAAATTGAAATCAATAATATTGTACTGGAATTCGAATATCCGATCGTTTATGTACAACACCTTATTAATCGCCCATTGGCATATAATACACATAATAGGCTCACGTTGATGAAATGATTATGCTATTTAACATTTTACTAGCAAAAGTCCTTCGGAAAATGTCTTTGGTCCATTATCTTCTAAAACCGCGCACAGAGAGAAAAAACTCACATAGGACCAGTCTGCGTCAATTAGAGCAGCACATCATATCTATGGTAACAGACACCAGTTCTTGGGTATTAAAACCATGTTGGAGTCCTTAACCTACAATGGAAATATAATTGAAAAGTATCCATAAGTTAAATAAGCAAAGCGGAGCAAGGACACTGATATCTGCGCTAGTATAATCATGAAATACCAATACACATTTCAAAATACAATATTATTATTCACATTCTAATAAATTTCAACTAAAATTGCGTTTTCATTACAAAATGAGTCACTTTGCCATGTGTTGGTAATGCCGTGTTACATTTCAAATAAATTCGAATTACGGTAGCAAGAACTTAAAAAATATTTTGTCGTGTGATCACATGTTAACAAATTGAATTTATTATTGCTATAAGGCATCTTAGAAATACAATGAACATAATATAACTACAATTTTCTTGTTGATATTTTAAAGCATTCTTTAACATTGAATACTTCCTAATGATAGCAATGAAACAACAATGTTTCATTGCCCGGACTGAATGGTTTATTGTTGATTTGATAAGATACATTTTCCACTATAGTAAAAGAGTGGGATCTCCGAGCACCAAGAAAACGTAGAAGTATTTAACATGATATTTTGAACATACAGTTTTATTTCGAAAAAAACAAAAACAGTACCTATGGTGATTTTAGTGCTCTAATGAGGGATTCGGTGTCCATATCGTATTCTTGCATCGCCAGGAGAATTGAATTAACAGTTGGGCTAGGCTTAGTCTCTTTAATGAAAGCTTCCAGTAAAGCGGTGATCTTCTCTCGACTTCTTTTGTGTCTGTAGTGGTCGTCAAACTCATCCACTTTTTTGGGCGTGAATCCAAGTTCCAGGAACAGGTTGAAATATGATTTGATGTGTACGTGATCAGCGATGATTGGAACATCATTGCCAGACAAATACTTCTTTAACCATTTATCCGGCAATGTCTCGTCTGAAACGCACAGAATAAAAAACAAACAAAAAATGACTGAAACTCGTCTATCGAGAGTCCAAGAAAGAAATTAAAGACAACAACCGAGAAAGAAAAAAAAATGTATAAGAAAATTCAAAACAAATACATATAAAAAAGCAGTGATAAGTTAAACAAAAGACACAACATACGACTCAAAAAGTTAAACTCCATCCTATAAACGAAAAACAAAGTCTAAGGTATCTCGTACATGTTTGTGGCTATACTCTGCCACGTCTCTTCACCCGTGTAGTATATCATGACGAAATCGAAGCCATCTCGTGGATTCTACAGGTCGACCATATAAAGAACATCTAATGTCCGGCAGTATATCCGGTAGGAGTTCCTCTGTAATTTTCAATGTGACAACCAAGCGACTTGTCAGTTTTTTTTTTACCTTTAACATGAAACCAATAAAATAACAAAGGGTGTAGAGAACCTAAGCGAGCGAAAACCCATGGAGCAATGAGGATATGTCTAAGGAAGAGTTATGTCATAGACGGATGGATATATAGTAAAATCTATTCAGAGAATGCAGCATAACGTACCTATAAACATCACATTCCTGTTGGAGTCAAGAACGTTTTTGAGTTCTGAGGGATCCATTCCGTGTCGCGACATTGCGTTAGCTATAGCACGGAATCCAGTACACGGCTGCGTGTTTAGAAAGTGGATTAAGATCTTTGTCATACGGGATCTAAAGGCCAGATGGCGATGCTCTTGCATCTCCTGCTCCACAAGGACGACCGGACAGTTGAGCTCGGTGAAGAACGTCATGTATGATTTACCGATGTATCTCGAGACTCTACCAATCTCTTTGAGCGACAGCTGTCTATCCGGTAACTCCTTTGCCATGCCTACAACATCACAGAAAAGGTATGAATTGATCAATTAAGCATACAGCTAGAGTAATCACAGTCAGCTCCGACAGAAGATCAACAACGTTCTACATTTTATTTCTATGTATATTGTTTTACTTTGTATGAAATCAATGGTCTTCCAAAGATGTTTATTGATTTTAATTGTCACTTTATCGGCCAGAGAAGCAATACCAGCGGTAAATCCCATATGATACTAGATTCCTACAAATGTATACATGTTTCATATGAATAAATTAAAATTGGTTTGCGGGACAAATAAGTAATTCGAACATTGCAGACAGAACTCTTACATAACAAACAAACAAAATGTAAATATAAGAGGATATAACGTATATCAAACAACTATAAACACGTTTACTAGCGTAGGCCGACGATGAAATGCGGCACGGTGCTTAATTAACAGTAAGAATTCGAAATTTGCAAAATAGCATGTATCACGGCTGTTGGCTCTGTTTGTGTACTATCATGCCCAAATCTCCAACGGTTTAGTGTACAATTGTACCTGGTATTGTCATCGATAATTATCTATTGGAACCAAATGTTGTTAATTTGTAAGATTTAACGGGGTTTTATGCATTTATTCGTTTGTATTGTATGTTATCACAGTCGAACCCTTTTGTAGCACTGGTCATCATTGATTGAAAGAATAGACATATGATGAAGTAAAATAGTTTTATCGTCTAGATTTCTGCTTAAGCAGACTTGTGCTGCTCTGCCATTACATCGACTTACCAACAGGACGACCATGAGTCTTTTTCGTCTGTAAACAAATGAAACAAAACATTATATTAAAAACGCGTTTCACAAAATAATTATATCAAATGAAATAAATTCATGAACAAAATGTATATCTGTTAATTTTGGATATTGTAAATATACTTAATACCTTTGGATAAGGATCACTGAACCAGATGAAGAGATCTTCTCTTTCTATCCATTTACATCCATTTGAACTGTAGCATTTTAGACGTGGCGTCTCTCCTAGATCGTTCACGTTCACCATCTTCTCATCTGCTGTGAACCGGTAATCGTTGTGAAGGTAGAAATGATACCTGAGATGACTTTGGTGATTCAACTTAAGAATCTTTTCCAGAAGAAGCTCAAGGATTTTACGAAGGTTAATCCCTGTTCCTGATGGTACAGACTTATCTGTATCCTTTTTGAACATAGTAACTTTCATGACATTTTCGCAGCAGTGGATGATCATGTTCCACATGCAATCCACAGCCAGACAGGCAAATCCGCGCTTGATGAACTTTGACCCATCCATACCGGGCTCTTCTAATCGCTGAAACCTTTGGACACAAGCGGCAATCATCTTGTCCCACACTGCCTGTGGGATGAATGGATTGTCGAACTTAAGGCAAAGAGCGACAGTAATGACAGTGTCAGGATCATCAAGCACTGGTTGAATAATCTCGGGATCTGCAGTTCGGAGAATGCTTGGTACTACGAAGTAATTCACCTCTGAATCTACAGCCAGTGGTTTGGAAAGTAAACCGAGGGTTTCGAGTGCAATGTAGAGAGTTTCCTCCTCTTCTAGAAACCCAGATTCCTTGTGCTGTCCCCAAAGTTCCCTGATAAAGTCTACTGTTAAAATACCTGATTTCTCATAGTCTGACCATTGAAGTCTCTGCTTCGTCGTTAGTTTGGTAGTGAATTTGGGGTCAGTGATGATGGCTTTGAATGCATGAATCATCCATTGTGCTTGCAGAACGACGAACGGTCTCTTGCTATGAATAGCAAAGCACAGGAAAGATCCGGAGAACTTCAGTTTCCTAAAAAATATAATAACCAGTATAATTTTGAAGAGTGCATCACATTATAGTAGCTTACATGATAAAACGAGTGACGTTGATTTCTACTTACCACAGAAAGTGTACGATGTCATGTTCTTGTAATGGCACTGTCGACTTGCTGTTGATTTCTAACAACTCAGCATATGTCAGGATAACCCTGCCTCTTTTTTTCAGTCTCACCAGCTGGTGTTCCAAGGCAACCCATCTTGCAGGTACTGGCTTCATCCACTGAGACTGTAGAGGAGCAATCTCTATGATCTTGTTCCACACCCGCTGGTACACATCTGCATTTCTAGTGGAATCGTTCAGATTGGCAATTGGGAACATATCCCGGACGTGGGTGTTCATAATTTCACGGAGTTCATGTTTCTCGTACAACTTTTCTAGCACTGAGGCAAACATACTGTCCTGTTCTTCCTCCTGAGTAAAAAGAAAACATCAGTTGGAACACGAATATGATATACTTCCTTCTACAGCAATATTATTTGAAGCAAGGACTTTACAAATACTTATTGATTTCAGTATAGGTCGTACAACAACTGATTCCTTACAAGTATTTTAGGCATATTTCATCTGGATTATTTAAACATTTAAGACCGAATGTATTGGATGAGATATTCTTCTACTCACCACTAGAGCAGACTATACTATTATGAGTAATATTGCAAGTTATAAAGAATATGTCGTAATGAAATGAGCTAATTATGCAAGACTGCTACAATAATTTTCAAACTTCAGTTTACTTTGACACACGTGTGAACAAAATGTGTTTGTTCTTTTTACACTGCGCATACACTGACATTTTATCCGCACCTGTATCCTGATAGTTTCCTAGTGATCAAGCTCAGAATCTGTACTCAAAGCTATATTTCTTCTTCCAGTAATAGATACGAAAGCAAAATTATACACAAATTATTTTTGACTGTGACACGTGATTTAGTTTAAGTTATAAGAAAGTTTACTAGAGAACGAAGTATATGCTGTTAGCATGATAACAGTTGCATGACTACGGATCTCGAACACGTCTGTGGTGTGTAAATAAAGTCTCTTCTGAGAGCAAAAACAAAACGCCGTTAATACAGACACATTTTCTAAATCAGTTTTTTCATTATCGTTGGATAAATCCAGATTAAATCCCTATATGACCGATGTTGTTTCGTGTTATATTTAAAGTAACTTGCTTTGGAAGGGATTGTATCACTTTGTCCTGACAGCAACATCAAACGTAATTATAATCTTGCAAAACTGTGTGCTTTCTCCTACTACATTTGTAGCCTCAGTTATAATATATCGGAATAATAAACAGAACGAGATATAATATGGAATTCACTCTTGGGAAAATGACCTTTTCAACTCGTTTAAATTATCTTGCATTGATATTGATAACAGATGTCTAAAATATGTTTTAAAAAGCAGGACAGTTTATTCATCTGGAAAAGATAATCGAACATGATGATAGTAGAAAAAAAAGAGAGACAGTCCCATGAAATCTTCCATCAGCAATTACTCGAAACTAAGGATATAGAATATCATCAAATGTATTTACTACAGCAATAGAAATAATGCTATTTGTGCTTTAATATTCTTACATTTTCAGAAACAAGGTCCATGTGAGATCCCACAAGGATGACAGGAGGAGTTCCTTTCCCGTGTGCTGCTCTGTCAATAGCATATGTAGCGATAGCCCTCAACCAGAACTCGATTCGCTCTGTAAAAAAATATGAACAAATACAGCAGCCGATAGGGCGTGTATCATAATCTTATCCTAATTAGACAAGATTTTAACAAGTCCATTATCTTCAGAATATAACGGTTATGTGAATCATTGACCCAAAAGAAAGGAACAGTTGACATAATCAAAATAATCATTAGTAGAACATGTCTGCACCAAACACATAACTTGACTAATAGTCAGAAGAAGTTGTTGGTATTTAACTCAGTATATGACAGGCGGCGAGCTGATTTATAGTTAATAGTTTCTGATTTAATTCGTAGAATAGTTACATACGCTAAGGCAATTTTGAAACAGATATTTCACCTTGGTGCCATAGAAATCGCATAACGAAATCGTGCATTTGATATAAATTCAAACAGTACCGTAACCATCATTTTGTCTGCGCGGATCCAAACACATAGCCACGTCAAATACCAGGACAAAGACCATGTTGCTTGACATGAAGCAGTGATGTGTATTATAGAACACCTTCTCCCCTCCAAAGTCATAGATTGTAACGTAGCCCTTCACCTCTTCAGCACCGTCGGCGTCTATTTCGGTGCTCATTACCGCCTTTATAACGTCCTTTTGTTCACGGGGTATTTCCTTGTGTTTATCTTCTGATGAAGAAGAATGTCTTCTACGTTGTGCTTGAGGTATCGCCTCTTGTTGAACTTCAGAAAAGGAAGGATTTTTGCTACCTTGGTCATGAGGTATTTCCTCTCGTTCAACCTTTTCTGAAAATATTGTTTGATGTAACCATGAACATGAAGTTCCGCAATAGACATATCAAGTTAAAACCATTGTATATATTAAAATGTTTCGAAATTCCTTACCGTGCACTGACTAAACCTGAATAGAGATATGTGACGTTTATTTTATCAAAATAGAAACACACCATGTTTATACATAAAGTAGACATTTTTTTTAAAGTATCAGATATATTGATTAGCAGTACTATATTACATGTACTATGATCAAGTTACTCATTGTTGTTTGTCCTGAAGTTGGTATACTAAGTTTACTTATATGAATGAACAAAGAATCTTACCTCTGACTTGTCCACCATATGATAACTTCGAGAAGACTTGTTTCAGTGTCTCTTTGATACCTGTATATTAAGTACAGCAATTATCACACAGCTCAAAGGTTATTTACTTCATTCCCAATATACTAAGTTAGAAATGTGACTATCAATATGCCTACTAAGTATTCCATTTTGACATAGTAATTTATATTGTTTTAAAATAGTGACTGACAGGCTTTAAAGCGATATGTATTTGATACTTTGTTGAACATCTCCCTCGAAAAGTATGATATTTACAGAATCTATTTTAAATTTGGTTTTACTGTTACCAGTCTTTTTCCTAGCTGACAACACCGGCGCTTCCATCGTTGGTGCATTAAGTGTTGCCATGAACTGATCTGGTAAACTTGTGGACCCTTCTTCTCTATCATGGTGTGGAGCTGGTTTATCTTCAGACGGTTGTACAGCGGTATTTTCGTCTTTACGGTATAGATCAATGATCCGTTTAAGTCGCTGACGACCTGTCTCAATCTCTCCATCTCCATCCATTGTCTGTCTAAACCCGGTGTTTGGGTTGTAACCCAAATAGTTGACATATAGATCAGCGGTGTCCGTCGAGCCTGGTCCATCTTCGGGAATATTTTCCTGTTTGAGTTGTCGGACGAAGCAAGACTTGCCAACTCCTTGGTGACCAACGACAGTGATGGTGATATTACAAGGCTTTTCCTCATTGTCAGCGATTCCTGAGGTATATTGCTGCTGCTGCTGCTGCTGCTGCTGCTGTCTCTGCTCCATTAGTCCTAAACACAAACACAATGTTTTGACATGTATAGAGTGTGTAACGTATTCCTCATATGATAGTACAGTCTAAACCGGATACAACTAGGGTCATGGTATTTTCAAGTTCGTAGATTTTTAGAAAGCCTGCTAACTAATCATTTCTGAATGTCAGGAAATCTAGGGGACCTATTTGGTTTCATTTCTACAAAGTGTTTGTATTAATGTTAATCAGTCAACGGTCCTGCAATCACATTTAGTGATATAACTTGCAGTACTAAAAAGAAAAAGATTAAATTTCAAAGATAAAAAGCAATTCTCATTTCAGTCATTATCACTCGATGTCGAAGAAATGTCAAGGTCATCATAAGATGTGCTCTTCTTCGGTGTCCAAGAAAAAATACAAATTGTTCAGTGTTGATTTTCAACATTATGCAATCTCACTTGTCTAGTATGGTTATTAGATGCTATGAAAGACATGTAACTAATGAATGAAAAAAGTTTTACTAAATGTTATGATGGAGGACAACATCGTCAATCAAATGAAAACATGGAAAGACGCAATCATACCCGAGACATGAAAATCGAAAAATCATGAAAAAAAATAGGAAAGAGAAGACAGTTTTCGAATTGTAAGACACAATGATAAAATCAAAAAGAACAAGAATATAACGAAAGATGCAGAAGGTCAAATTGAGGTCAAAGTTACTTTATTTTATGATGCTTTGGAAACCATTATTTCGGTAATTGAGGTAAAGGTCAGAGATCAAATTAATGTCATAGTGACCTAGTTTTAAGTAGCCTCTACAATATAAGACGCCAATGTATGTAGCAGAAGTTGAGATACTGTATAACGAGAAAGTAACAGGGAACTTCAATTTCGCAATCTGGTCGGTCCATTTCTTTATGGCCAGAATTAAATCGCCAAAGTTTCAAACAGCAAAAAAATAAAATGTTGCCAATATTTCTCATTCCGCTATGACGTTTTTTTATATATATAGTAACTATTCTTGTACTTACATTGAACCGATCCCGCTAGGAGAGTATCTACCCCTTAGCAGACTCCAAATAAAGAACCAAATAAACCACATTTTGTAATGTAACCTTCTAGTAATAGGATACTGCCTAAAGTGTATTGTCCACCTGTCAGCTAATAACTTGTTTTGAATAACATTTTAGCACCTGTTTTATCGCATTGCTTCTAAATAAAATGATAGCAAAGTCATATGTGTCATTATTCATAGACATGTTTCTGGTTGTTATGTCATATTGTCTCGGAAACCATTTAGAGAGACTAGATTACTTTCGCTATGAGTGCTGCTAGATGTAAGCTGTATCTTTTTACAGACAGCAAATATAATTGCAAATCGTTAATGTGATGCAATGAACTTTAGCGCCAAACAAATAAAACATAGGCTTATGGCAGATCGCCAAACAGCAAAAGAGTTCAACATTTTCGATCAAAATCTCATGATGTTATGATCGCCAGGTATTTTTCGCCCTACGGTTTGCTCCGGAAACCATTTCTGACAGAGGTAACAGTGACATAACATCATGTAACAATCATACATATACAGTTCTGTTACAATCGGCTCATATGCTTAGGAGGACTTGTCCAGACGATATTTTACCAACAGACAGACAGACAGCCAGACAGACAGACAGATTCACGTTAGTACCCCTATTCTTGTTGCCAGAGGTATAGCTGTTACCCACCTTTGCCCTCACCTCCATCCCAACCCCTCTCCAGATGGGTAACCCCATCCACTTGCACTTTTTTTTATCATTACCAACTGGTGATTCTTCCAATCAAGGGGAGGTTACTCATACTATCTGTATGGTTAACTACAGTGGCGGACCCATGGGTGTTGCCCTTTTTCTGTGCCCAAACATAATCTGAACCAATGTTTTTAAAGATTTTCAACTATTTCATAAGGGATTTCCTTTTAATATCAACCATCCCCTGAACTTTGATTTTCAATGCCAGCAGTTTGAATATATATATATGCCTAAGGGTGCTGCCCAAACAAGGAGTCCGATACTTATACTCTAAACAATAGGGGATTAATCTTCCATTGTCTATATATTCGTAGGGTCTCCAGTCAGGTCAGTAGTCAAGGCTCACCAGACTGACTCTACCTAATCTAATTGTTCTAATGACACGGTGTGATGATCACCCGGTCAGTTGGGAGAGGACTATACCATCGGTTGGACTTAGCATCAGTTTGTCAGGTGAATAATAACCAATGTTAGCATAAAAAGCATGGCACATCCTTTTCATTAGGTGTTGCCCTTGTACATATGTATGCAAACACAATAAAAGAGAAACAGTTACTTAAATCATAATTCATATTTATGACAAAATATATTAACATTTAATTGCCAAAATGCTCGCCTTAACTATATGTACATGTAGATTCGCGTGCACAATCAGCTGATTATACAGAAACCCCCCCCCGAACAAAACAACAACAAACAAACAAAAACTTTGACAAGTGACCATTTATGGGCCTGACACAAAAATCAACATTTTAACCAAAAATCTATATTTTTATCTTTTTTTTACAGAATTTGTTAACAATCGATCCGCTCGGCCAACATAAAATATGAATAATTTACGTTATAAAATATAACACGGACTAATACTGCAAACTCAAAAAACTATGTTACGCCTCACTCGATCTTTTTGTCAATGGAAATAATGTCCGATACATTCTTGCTTTCTACGCTCGGGAGTGCTTGAGATAGATTAGAATTACATCTTCAGAAAAAAAATATCGCCTCGCTCTGCTCGACGGGGAAATTATGATTGTCTCGATTTCAGAAAAAAAAGAAGTCTTATATATTTGTTGGTGGCAGAAAGTAGTGTACATGTAGATCCGACATGACAATTGAAATGTATTAGTTCTAGATAAGTGCAAAAATCTGACCTTTTCTGAGTTTAAAATTTTAGGCAACACTAAAAATTAATTCCGAGGTCCCCCCTGCTACAGTTTATCTAGTGTATTTCCTGCATGGGAGTCCTGGAAATGGTTGCATGAGAACCAGGGAAACAAAGTGCAAAAAAGGCTGTTCAGGTAAGTCTCTAACTGGACAGGGTCATGTACATGTGACCAGGTATGTCCATGGTACTACATGTATTGGTACAACCTCCACCAGAGTTCAGAGCGTTCTGGATTGTAATCCTGGTTTGGCAGTGAATTGTCTACCTACTGCATTTTATCATGGCAATGCAGGTTTATATCTGTTTTTGAAATGCCATAACTCCTAAATTAGTTGTCGAATGAATTTTGATTTTAATATTTGAGAATTTCAATTATTCCAGATTACGAATCTAACAACTAATTATAAATCCCCGATGTGGCCGGAAATGACCCTTAAAGCTCCTAGTCATTTGGTTAAAATCCTTCTATTTCTATCAAAGGAGAAACATGTACCCCTATATATTACCTCTATTGCACGAAAACAACTTATTTTTAACAGGTGATTTTTTAAACATTCTGTATTACTGAAAATTGCATCAGAATTATGTGGAGCATATTGCATTTCCTTTAAGATCATAACTTTGATACACAGTCAAATCTGTTCACCTGTTTTTTATAGGTTACATAACTCATCATGATCATTACTAAATGTATTTACCTATGCTTGAAATATCATACCAGCATATATTTGAACATTTCGTTTACACGTGCACACATTTCTGGCAGGTTTATAACAGAATAATGTAAATAACAAGTATAAGACCGATTTTCCTCTGGCCCTGACACCTGAACTACACACGTAGATGTCAAGTAAGGAGCCCTCTAATAGGCTGTTTGACCGGTTGGACCGGTTGGAACGGTTGGACCAAAGGGGTTCGTTACAAATGTCTAATTCACATATGTTATACTGATATGTGTCACAGCACACATATAAATAGTGCTGTGACCTTTTTAAGTATAGCATATGTGAAATTAAACATTTGTGACGAACCCCAGTGGTCTGACCTAGTAATCTGATGCTGCTTTTATGGCGAGCCTCGGCAAAGCCTTGCAGGGCCTGCATAAAGGTTTGCAAGTCCGGAGAAACCGGTTCTACTTAAACGAACAGACCTCTAGATGAAAACGTTGAATTCCCCGACACCGTTTGGAAGCGCTTAGTTTTGAGGTGCTGACAAAAAACTGCTTTGACACAACACACACCTAACGTAAATAGTTAAATGACCAAAAAGGGCAATTACACGGGAGTGAGTAGTCCACAAACCGTATTGATCCGGACCTAAAATGATATTGAGCATTTATATTTAGAAGATTTCCGGACCGTCTCTTTTTGTTGATTACATGTAGACACTTTTAAAAAATGGCAACCCAGATATTTGATGAGCAGACGTCAGATCCGTCGTAATTCATTACTAAATAAACACTTATAACTGTTCACCTTCGAAACCCAGAGACAGACACAATTTATATTCGACACATTCATAGCATGTTTGCTTGGCTACACAACGTGTGCAAACCATTAAGTGGTCAAATGATAAAAAAATGAAAATTTCAAAATTATTTAAAAACAGTTCTTTTAAACGACTTTTTTAACAATACATTCTTATTATAAAAGATGAAATTAATGTGATTGTCAAAAACATGTGAAAACTACAAAGTAACGCTCAAAATGACAGATACATATTGAAAGAGTGAACAATTATGTTCGAGTTATGCCCCTTTGGACAGTTTGAGAGCTTTGTTTAAATAACAGAGCTGTCAAATCACCATTTCCTCAAAACAGTCATCGTATGTACTGGATTTTGGTGTCACTGGGTCCAAATAACAGAGCTGTCAATCACCACTAACTCAAGTACATAACATTACCATAAACACACACTGTTAACTAGT
>JAUMHH010202521.1:0-13274 GCA_032359455.1 Chlamys rubida
ACATCAGCTATATATATATAGTGTAGTAAGCACACATTACATTGTACATCAGCTATATATATATAGTGTAGTAAGCACACATTACATTGTACATCAGCTATATATATATAGTGTAGTAAGCACACATTACATTGTACATCAGCTATATATATATAGTGTAGTAAGCAAACACTACATTGTACATCAGCTATATATATAGTGTAGTAAGCACACATTACATTGTACATCAGCTATATATAGTGTAATAAACACACATTACATTGTACATCAGCTATATATATAGTGTAGACTGTCTTAATCCTGTCCCAAACTAATACAGAAAATATTTGTGATGGAAAGTCATGAAGATCCTAAGATGGTGGGCACCAAGATCCCTTTGGGATCTCTTGATTAAAATAAAATAGGAATTCCTTTAAAACTCCATTTGAAACTTTTGAAAGTGTCATTGTTGAGACCTTGGTTTTGGTTCAGATATCAATCATTTAGAACGCAGTACTAAAATTTATACAGCATGTTTTTAGTTACCACTGAAAATTGTTTCTCTTTCCAAGTTAAATGCATTTTACCAATCTATCATGGGCATGTAACGCTCCACTACGCAGTGGTTTTGTTAATGTTTGTGACATTATGAATCCTCCACTGTTACTGTGTGTAACGTTATATTACACATGTGAAAATATCATCACTCATTACATTATCATTTACAGGTTTAATGAAAAACAAAGAGGAAACGGCACAGGACTGTACAGGGACAGAAACATAGCACTCGAAAACGATCACCGGTACAGGAACGTGAACGGCCGACTGCATCTACGCAATACAGGAAAACAAACCCATATACCAAGCCCTGTGGTCAAACTTTCAATTTATGTGAAACAGAATTTTGCAGAAACTATCTTACATGGTGATTCTTAAATAAAAATTACCAGTAGAGAAAAAAATGAGAAATGAATGTAACAAGAAACTCAAGGTATTACATGTATACAGTTGTTCCAGAAAGGATTAATTTCATACCTGAAATATACAATACTATTGAATAGTGAGGGTTAAATGTTCACCATATCAGATTTTAAATGGCATATATGCTTACAAGGCCCCCTGGCAGCAGGTGAGAACTGCTATGTACTTGTTACTGTAGATAGCTGTTGTGTACCAGCCAGGCAGATATCACACTACACTTCTAGAGTCCACACTGATATTATAGATGTTCTGTACCCTTGACAAACTTCAGTGGACCTTACTGATGACAAGTCCTATCTGTTAGGACAGATTTGTGTTGGTAAATTGTCTGTGCACTAGACGTAGCGAGACGAGTCATTTAGTACTTAGTGTGTGACGAGTGGTCTGGTACCTGGTGTGATAAGTTGTATGGTACCAGGTGTGAAAGGTCATGTGATGTGTCAACTTCTAGTTCCATCATATATATAAAACTGTTTTCAGAAAATTTATTATAGCATAAAATGCTTAAATGGCTTCAAAAATAAAATGGAATTAGTAAAATCCAGACCATTTCAATTGCTATTAAAGGAAAGGAGTTGGATACATATTTACTTCAGCAATTGTCGCAGAAACTGACATGGTGGCATAGTTACTGCAGCAACTGTCGCAGAGACTTATATGGTGGCATAGTTACTGCAGCAACTGTCGCATAGACTAATTACATGGTGGCATAGTTACTGCAGCAACTGTGACATAGACTGGCATGGTGGTTCTTAGGCTGTGAGACATACCAAACTTTCTGGAAAAAACATTCACTGCAATTTAATTGCAGTAATTAAATTGTACTATATTTTAATTATTTCAGGGTCTTGTGATAATAATAGGTACAGGTCTGATTTTGATAGCACAATGAAGAAGCTTTCAAAGCTGGCCTTTCTTAACCCTGGTATTTAGGACACTGCAATCTATTAAGCTTAAAGACTTCTATGAGCCATCAATAATTTTGTCTTTTTAACTGTTAAGTGTCACTGAATAAATTTAGCTTATGATGGATAGTGTATGTTAATATGACTGCACAATACACAGGTATTATTGGAGTGAAAAAGATTGTAAAAAGGTGATTTCTTGCATATCTTTACTGGCACTGAAATGAGGTGAATTTTTAGATTATTTTCAGGTCAAATCTCTTAAACATGCACAGGGTTTCAGTCTTTCATTTTCTTTGTATATTATTTACAACACTGTTAAGTTGTGTGATGTTTTGCTAATGAAAGTTTGGTTGTGTATTTACATGAAACAACATTTCATATTTTTGCATCACACTTTAACATGTTACCTGCTTATTTTCATATTTTTGCTACAATATTAACTTTATTATGGACATAAGTTTTAATTTTGTGGAATTGGAAATTCATGGGACTACTGACTTGTTTCAAGGAATGTGACTTCATAGTGTTAAGGACATACTTTTCCAAATTCCACCCAAAGATTGATTCATGCACAATAACATCCTTCATAAACTTGAATAATAAATTTAAAAAAAATAAAGAATACTGGTATTCGGGTACAGAACGGTATGTGAAATGTTCTCCACCCTACAGGATTACCGGTGTGTCCTTACGCTGTAATTGTGATTAAAAAGTACTTGCTAAAATCAGCCTGGAAACACAGATAAAGTGCTGCTTGATATTTCTTCTTGCCAAAGTAACTGCTATGGAGTAACCATTATTATCTGCACAGACTCGAAGTCATTCCTGACTTAACTTAAAGTCAGTACAAAGCTTGCCCTCAGTTATTGGGTTATTTACAGTGCACTTTAATGATATATTTTAGTAATTGGTTTGTATCTAATACAAGGTAATATCCATTTACTTACAAAAATGGTAGCAGTAATATATCTGTATACAACAGATCTGAGATATTTTTCTGAGTACTGTACAACCTCGGTCAAAGTGATTCAACACCACACTTGGATAGTTTATGGCATATGTTTGATGTTTAAATTTCAGAACTGATATTCAAATAAAGTGAACCAATCCACAAGGTATAATTGTAAATTTAGAGCTTTTTTACTTGAAGTTATCTCCCTTGTAAATAGAAGATAAAATGACCCAAGGGTTTAATTTACTTCCTTTGATAATATATTCATACTGGGCATTTAATATACCTTGATAGCAACATTGATAAGGCATTGGATTAAAGGAATTGGATAGGTCCTAAGTTTGACCCCTGAAATTTCTTTTTCAAATCCTGTACATAAGAATACACATGAAGAAAATAAATGACAAACATATTTCATGAATGTTTCAATGGTAATAATATACTTTTAACTAAATGTTACTCTTAAAACAGGTTTAAAGTTTCAAATATAGAAATTCAAATTGAAATTTATTATATTAAATTTCTACCTGATTGAGTGGTGTTGGTGATATATATTAAGCAGTGTTGAGTGACTGGAAATATTTATTCAAGATAATTTTTCGATACACATACAGTATATTACAATGTAAAATAATTGTGGCATTCAATAGTTTAAATGGAATTTGAACAATGTTGAATTGTATGTTTATGTGAATTTAATTTTGTATGTGTAGATGTGTTTTAACTTTACTTGCAGGTGAACATTTTAAAATAATATCACTTTTGAAATGGATTTTGTCTTGTTAAGTGGAGGCATCATATATAGTGGTCAAATGAAATAAAAAGTGTTCAGGCAAAAGGTTCCCATTTTGCAGTATTTATTATAATATTATAAGTTACAGTCATCTCTTTGTATGCTAGCTGTGATATTTCTATGGTAAGATATATGTATATATTTGAAAAACAAGACAGTGACTACCTACAAAGCTTGGCAGTACTATTTGTACAGACAAGACCGTGACTTACACAGACAAGACAGTGACTACCTACAAGGCTTGGCAGTACTATTTGTTCAGACAAGACCTTGACTTTCACAGACAAGACAGCGACTACCTACAAGGCTTGGCAGTACTATTTGTTCAGACAAGACAGTGACTTACATAGACAAGACAGCGAATTGCACCGACAAGACCGTGACTTACACAGACAAGACAGCAAATTGCACAGACAAGACCGTGACTTGCACAGACAAGACCGTGACTACCTACAAGGCTTGGCAGTACTATTTGTTCAGACAAGACAGTGACTTACATAGACAAGACAGCGAATTGCACAGACAAGACAGTGACTTACATAGACAAGACCGTGACTACCTACAAGGCTTGGCAGTACTAATTGTACAGACATTGGGTTTATAACTTACCTATAAGGCGGGTGGTATAGATTTTATAGGTTAATCTTAATTTTGTGATTAAGGTGAGAAGGCCAGAAAGAACATTTTGACGAAGAAGACAAGAGATAAGTGTTTATCTAGTAATTTGTTGAGAACAATTTCATTTTTGAAACAACTTTGTGATAAAAAGCAGTAAAATATGTAGTGATGTTCAAGATGTTGGTACAGTATCTGTTTCTCATTTGTTAGATACATAAGAATATGTTCAGTGGTCAGACAAAAGCAACTTCTAACAGTTAGGTATCCAGTATCTAATGGATCTGCAGCCAGGCTTCGTTGACATGATTTCAGTCTGTTAATTCCACATCGATATCACCTGTTATAAGTTACCAGAGTTAACATTGGAACATGAACCTGTTCCTATTTCTGTTTATGTAACCGTTGTCTTTTTTAAGACAACTAAATTACTAGATCACAGAATAACGATTATATGTTTACAGAGATATATACCTGCCATTATTATTTCTATGCAACGGAATGTGAATTTTGTTAACCGTTATATTTCACAACAAATTTTCTTAACTTTGTTTTTGTTTCATCAGGATATTTTATACATTGACAAAGCTTGGAGATATTTAATGCAGATGATTAATTCAGGCTGAATGACATGCCTCCATATGTGTTTCGTGTAGCTTATGTAAAACTGTAATCACTGATTTGTCGGAGATATATTATGTGAAGGGTATTATTTGGTGTTGTCCATTATTTTGTCTGTCCATTACACTTGTTGAAATCTCCCTGGTGGCCACATACTCCTTGACAGATTTTGATGAAACTTCATAAGCATGTTTACATTGGACATGTTTGAATTTGCATGTGATCGACGGTCAAATGTCATGGTTACTCACTAAAGATTCCACCATCACATTCATTTTGATCACTCTAGTGGTCATATTTTTGATGAAAATTCACAAGTTTGAGTATGGATGTGATCAGTCAAATGTCAAGGTCACTGTTTCTAATAGTAGAATTTCAAAGAGAGAACTTCTACAGACCTAGTCTGTTGTTCCGTACCTTTTATGTACGGTACCACCTTTAATTTTAAAAAAATAGAATTATACGGGACCGTGGATCCAGTAGGGGCAGATTTAATGTAAAAATTCTCTAGTATACATCATTGCTGGGGGTTTTCTGAGGATTTAACTTTGTAAAATAGTGACAATAATTATTTTAAAACTTGTTGAAATGTGCCTCATCATACATTTGCAATATGTCTACATTTTGTGTATATTTGAATTTACAAATGACTTCTCATAAGTTGATGTTAATTTCTTGTGACATTTGTGATTTACAGAAATCTTGTTCTGGGCCCAGATCTTCAAAGCTTTGTCAGCTGAATGAGTCATTCAAGCACATTTTTGAAATGTTATGTTTGAAAAATATCTGAAAATTAATGAAATTGTCTTTTCTTTTTGGTTGTAAATCAGTTTGAATTTCTATAAATGCAGTTTTAGTTTTGAATTTGAAATTTAATTTTGATTTTGTATAAAATTGATTAATTTTGTTTTGTAAACTTGAAAGCTAACTAGACCTTGAACATCTGGCCCCTGGTTGATATCGAAGTAAACATGTCATATTAAGTTTGAAAATGGGACCAATCATACCATCATCAGTTACCATGGTAACACTATAATGCTTTCATTTCACTGTATGTCAAAGGTCAGCTGCATTAAATTTTGGTTTCTTAAAAGACAAATGAATTGACACTGAAACGAAAGTGTTATTGTGTACTATATTGTTATTCATTAAACATGTTGTTGTAATGTTGTTTCTCCTTTTTCTTCCAATGATCCAATTCTCACTCTTTGTGCCATTTTTCATTGTAAATCCCACAGGTGCTGGACACACTAATAGTAATATGATGTGTGTATACTATTTTATAGTATGTCCAGCAGCTGTGGTAAATCCAGCAGAAAATATAATGATGAATTGACTCTGTAGATGATGTTATGGTATTTTTTGCCCAGTAGTTTCATGTAGACTTGCAGGAATTGTAAGATTTAAATTTTATCAACCATTCAAAAATACTTTAGTGTAGCTCTTCCAAAATGGTTGGTCATTAACCCACATAACATGAAATACTATTTATGTTGTGTATACAAGTCCTATCTTAAGTGCTGGCTTTATTTTTTTTGTTTTTTTTTGTTTTACATAAGCCAAATATTGATACACTGTACTTTCATACCAGTATACAGGCAAGTGTTCAAAGGCAAGACAACAAACTCCATAATTGTTTGAACACTGTAAAAACTGTCCTAGCCTCAGGTTAAAGACTGATAGGAGACCGTGAATTGGCTGGTAGATAGAAACTTGTCAGGTTGTATTTAACATGAAGAATTACACACGTGTGTAGTATCATATGTGTTGTTATGTTTGAACAAATTACGAAAACCCCTATAGAAGTCTAAAATGTAACTATTTAGGTATATGGTCTAAATTTGCACCTATTCTCAATAATACAATATAGTCTTGAGTTAGCTCAGTTAGCACTGACCATACCGATAATTACAAATTTTAATATTTGGGCAACCAGTCAGAATTCTGAAGCCTGCCATTTTGGGAAGTTTTAACAGACTAGGTTTACTAATGTATGCCATTTTTCTAGTATTTCAGTATTCCTGTAAACATAAAAAGCTATGGCTTGTAAAGCTAGGCACACTACACTTGTCAGAAGAAGATCTGTAAGTAAATGATGCACTTTCCATAGTAAATACGTGTTTATACGTTTTATTTGGAAAAGATGATGAGATAAGAGTTATTACTTTGTCAAATATAAGGTTGAATGGGCAATATTTAATGCAAACAAACTGTTTTTATGTTGTAAAAACCTAGACTGAAACCAGGTAATAACTGTGAGGTTGGGTTCGTTAAAGCTCCATGTTGGAGTTAAAACCAATACCATTAATTATACTTGGGCTGAACCATATATGCCTCGGTTTATGTTTGTGGGTTTACAGAAAACCTTGGTTTCCCATGATAACCAGGCACAAGTGCTTTCTACCGGGGTTTGTAGGAGAATGTTTCATGTGTAAACCTTCGTTATTGTGGATTTAATTGGTAAACATATTGCTTTATCATTTGGGTTTTGACCTGACTAATGTATTGTTATCTTCCTTTTACTTGATGTACATGACTGAATAAAACCTAATGAATGCAAAACTGTTTGTGTTACTAGTGGATTTGTACATGTGCACTGAGCTATACATAAACACCATGTGTGAATTATATATGTACTGGACAGCTTAGTTTATACAAGTGTTTGTATTCATAAATGGCTCACAATGCTTATCTATAAGGGAAATAACCCTAACAAAAGTGACGGGTATAATGATGTGTACAGGAGATCACTCACGCACAAATACAGTATGATACTGTGTAAGAAAGATCACTCTTACACAAATATCAAGCTAGACTGGAGCAAGTTGATTGGCTGTCATTTATATCTTAAAAAAAGAATACTCCTTTCCAAGATGGCATCTAACAACAAACAAACCAATCGGTGCAAGTTTAATGCGTACATTGTTTGTGTATAAAGTAAAACTTTTATGTTCTTCTTCATTTGTTTTTGGGTTCAACTGTATTATAGCTGTGCCAATGCAGGTACTTCTGTTGACCAAGTAGCTGTTGGTTAGAGCAACAGCACAATAACCAGGGAGTCCAAGGTTCAAATCATGGTCAGGCCTCCTGGCATTTTTTCACTCAGAACACTGTTGTTGGTTCAAAAAGAAAGCAAAGTATAATTATTGACAAGGAAATCTATAGTTATACCAGAAAAAGAATGCAGTTTTGAGCTCACCATATTGTGATGTCCATCCATCCTCCATCTGTCAACAATTTCTTCAAATGAATTCTTCTAAACCACAGATTGGAATTTGACTAAATTTGAATAGAAGTACCCCTAGGTGGTGGGGATTCAAAATTGTACATATGGAGGGGCTGAGCAGCTGAGCCAAAAAGGGGAAATTTGGTCATATTGCTTTAAGCTTACTTCTTCTTATGAACGAAGTGAAAGATATCAACTATATTTGGTTAGTAGCATTTTTCTGTGGTTGAGGATTCAAATTTTAGCAGTTGAAGGGCTGACCCAAGGTGTAGCTGAGGGAAGGGGCTAAAAGAAATTTTTAACTTGGACATTATCGAGACCCCCATCCTATAACCAGTGCATACAATTGTTAAGCATCAAGAGTTAAACACAAACATGATATAAGAATTGACCGTGATCCCCACCCCATTACCATTTATACCAATGCTGGGCATCAAAAGACGGACACAATTATGATAGAAGAATTGAATATGGGGTCTGGCCCCACCCCCAGGGACTTAATTTCTTGGTCATAACTTTGAAACAGTTGAGATCCCAACACCATAATCATATATACCATTGCTGGGCATCAAAGTATGAAACATGATTGTGACATAAGAATTGATGCTGGGGTTCCAGGCCCCAGCCTTAGGTCGGGACTTAATTTGTGGGCGATTACTTTGAAATGGTTGAGATCCCCATCCCATAGCCATATGTACCATTGCGGAGCATAAAGATCCAGGTGAGTGACACAGGCCCTCTAGGCCGCTTGTTTAATTTGCACTCGACACAGGTTCATAATTTAAGGCATATGTTTCTTACAGGAATGACAGGTATAATATGTTATGAAGATAACTTAAACAAATGGCATATTTAATATTAAAGAAGCTTATTCTTACATAATGCGCATGTACATCAGACATTATGTAAGGTAACAAATTAAAAGTCATGAAGTAGTGGCTGTGTAATTTTTAGGATCACTCGATAGTAACAGAATATTTAACTACAATTATTTAGATATAAATCAGTTAATTGTGAATGCATGAACTTGATAATATAATAGTGGCATGCATCCTTAAATATCGTGTCTTTAAGAGTTATGTCCCTTGTTTTGTGATCGTCCGCTAGGGCAAGATGGCGACTTAAGCTGTCTGCATTTCCAATTCCATTTTACGTTTCCGATTTTCATTGCTAAGATGCCGTTATTTGAAGGTTTAAGTTACAGCAGTGATAAGAATGTCATTGTATTAGACATCGGAGCAGCCTACACGAAGTAAGTGTGTATCGGATTTGCATAATCATATAGATTATGTTGTCATTGCTTTAGGGGGGGGGGAGAGTTAGGCTTGTATTGCAGCTTTCGATCAAGGACTTTTTATGTACACATGCGTAATACCAAGTACAACAATAGTAGTGAATAATAAAGTAACAGATTATCTTTAATTTTAGATGCGGCTTAGCTGGAGAAACCGGACCGAGATGCATTATTCCCAGTGAAATAAAAAATGCCAAATCAGGAAAGGTAATGTACAACAAAATATTATTAATCTTTATTCCTCTATATGGTCTCTTTGATACAGCAGAGTACAATGCACTTCGTGACAAAAGCGTCAATTAGTTGAAGGTGGTCACTATATGGTAGAAAAGAAGAACTAGAAAATGGTACAAATCAAATGCATACACAGCAATTATATATACAATACATAGTACTGGAGCCATACAACTATTCCACAAGATCATCATAGGGTAAAATATGAAATATATTGTAGTTGACAAAAGCTGTGATTTGAAATGTACATACGTATATATATATAAACGCACAGGGGCCAAACTTGCCCGGGTGTCCCCTATAATCAGCGACATATACGTATACCTTATTATAATATATATTAATCCCTATAATATGATGCCAGAAAATAGGATAAAGCCTTTCCTTAGCGTGAAAATATGGCTAAATTTTAGTTATATTTTTTTTACTATGGGCAACATCCTTAATAAATTCCTGTGTCCGCCCCTGAGATGTGCAAACACAAAACTTGATGATACAGACTAACTGAACCCCTTCCTCCCATGTTATCTGAGTCCATGCTCTAACTCACTAATTTTGAGAACTTGAAAATGACTCATGCATGCTCTCACTGTGTGCAAAAACATGAAACACTGTTAACATTGTTCTTAGGAGAACTATGTATACATATACTGTAATCTTAGTGTAGTACATAATGGCAATAAAAAAAATGTCACTGTTGTGTTTAATTAAGATTTACAATATAGGATGTGTTGCGGATTATATTTACCGGTAGTGGCATTTTATAAAGTGATTATATTATGGTACAATAATAACACTTCAATGGGTATTGAATATCACATGTAGTATGGTGAGTATAGTATGGTAATAACACTTTGTATTTCAGATTGTCAAGCTGTGGGACTTTGAAAAGGAAGATGAGCTATATGAGAATATCAAAGATTTCCTTTTTGTCCTGTATTTCAGGTAAAATATAGATAAGATATTCCTGCTCACTTACTGATTGTATAATGTCTAAAATCTTTTCTCTTTCATATATTCATGCATGTTATTTATTTTGGAATTTACAGAATTAATGAGATAATGCATATGGTCAAGATGATTTTCTTATTGGTGCATTTACCAAAACTTTACCTAAAATTTATTTTCTCTGAATAATGAAAATAATGAGTGAATGAATGTGCCTGTGTGATAATTGGAATGAAAAGGAAATAATATATAGTTTACAAGGAATGCAAGAATAATATATATTCATTGTACTGAGTTTTTGTTATTTCAATCTGATGAAAATTTACATAATAAAAAACAATGTATACTGGTAATAAGAATGAAGTAGAATGATGTAGATGCTAGGTTATAAGTAGAACAATGTAGGCATGTAATAAGATGAAGAATGAGGTGGTGATATGTAAAACAATGACTATGCTGGTTACAAGATGAAGAATGATGTAGTGATATGTAAAACAATGTATGCTGGTTACAAGATGAAGAATGATGTAGTGATATGTAAAACAACGTATGCTGGTTATAAGAATGATGTAGACGCTAAGTATATACAAATTTGCAAATTATTGAAATAGAACATTTTGAGAGAAAAAAAGATTACCACCAAGTTTCATCAAAATCTAATAGACGGTGTCTGATAAATCGAAAGTAAGACTTTACGCATGACAGACGATGCACATCAATGGTCAAAAAGCAAACACGCCGGTGACCTAAAATCTCTCACTAACTTTAATTAATTATCCATTGATAATCATTTACTAAATCTATTCCGTATGTAGTATGAGGACCGATACAGTTGATAAACGTATTCCCACGTCCGTTGCTTTATCATATATGGAGTCTCCACTGTCCTAGAAACTGTACATTACCGTTAGTACTGTCGGTCAGATAGCAGTGTCGGCAAGATCTCCAACATTTTTAATTTTACAATATGGATCTACGGTTCACACGAAGCAATTTCACAGGACACATCCCAAAAACACATGTTATCTTTATTCTTATTAGTTGTAGGGTGTTTAGGCTATTGTTCAATATAACCCATCGCTAAGTAAGGTAGGTTTTACGAAATATCATCATCATCATCATCATTATCATCGGCATCAGCATCATCATCTTGTAACTATTATTGTTATTTATCGTTGCAGCCTTGAAAAAATCTCTTGACGCACGAGTGTATGGTCAACACTTGGGTAAGGCCGCAATTCTAAAACACTTCAGCGCGCAAGCTAGAGATGTTGACCCACCCAAAGCCCTGTCCCTCTCCTTCCACGGGGGAACGGGCACAGGTAAAAACCTTGTGAGCAGCATAATTGCTGAAAACATTTATCGGAAGGGCATGAACAGCAAATACGTTCATCTCATAGCTGCGACAAATGAATTCCCTCATCCGGATATGGTGCATGATTACAAGGTAAACTAGATGGTGCGTAGTGTAATGGGGGCATAAAGATAATTGTTTATACGTTGTATTGGGGAAAACGTTTGTCAAGAGGGCTTTTGATATAAAAAAAATCTTGATAAAAGCAATTCTAACCGTCACTCAAAATATAATGCTACCGTTCTCCAATTTTTGCAAAGTCTTTGATGTCCCACCACTGTTAAATGTGTAATGGTTAGAGCCTTCTAAAACTACCACGTTTCACTTAGTAATATTAATTGAAGTATGCATGAATTTAAAACCTGATATTTTTTCAAGTCTTTCGCATTTACATATGTACAATGTACAATACAAACAGACTGTTAACAAAGTATTTAATCATAATACAAAATACTGACTGTATGCAAACCATATGTATTAAAAACACATTCAACAATTTTCTCGCCGTATTTTGCAAAATATTTAATTTCATAATGTAATGTCACCATTTATGTCTCGTTTTACACAAGGTGAAGTTAAAGGAGAAAATAGAACAGAGTGTGTCGAGATGTGAGCGCTCCATGTTTATATTTGATGAGGTAGACAAGATGCCTGCAGGTGTCCTGGACATAGTGAAGCCATACCTCGACTTTTATCGAAAACTGAACGGCGTGAACTATAGGAAAAGCACATTTATTTTCCTCAGGTATGATTTACTGCAGTCGGATGGTCAGCATATGTTAAATGTCTAAGAACGAGTCAGTTTATTGTGTATGTATTTATTACTATGCCATCAATCGTTGACGACTCATAGGACTGGCAGCCCTAGTCCTGATTTATCCCCAAAAGAACAGCACGTCTGGGACAGATTAAGTTAGTGTATTGCCCGGTTGTCCATATAATCCTTGTGATCGGACTATGTTGTTTTGTATCCTAGTTTTTAATAGTTTGGCTATTTCATCATTATGTTCAGTGATCTCATAATTTCATCTTGGTAGTTCCTCTGTATCACATTTCGATGAAGCAGAAGACAATTCTCCTTCAGGAACACCTGGTCTTATTCTCCTTGTACTGTGTCAATGGTCGCCATGTAAATAATGTTTTCCCAATAATTCGAATAACGGTTTTGTTGACACCTCGGTCTCCTCTATGTTTCTGGATTACTCTGGTAGATTATCCACCCTTGACTGGTAGATTATCCACCTTTGACTGGTAGATTATCCACCTTTGACTGGTAGATTATCCACCCTTGACTGGTAGATTATCCACCCTTGACTGGTAGATTATCCACCTTTGACTGGTAGATTATCCACCTTTGACTGGTAGATTA
>JAUMHH010202532.1:0-13510 GCA_032359455.1 Chlamys rubida
AAAAGGTATAGTGCCCGTCTCCAGGTATAGTTCCCGTTGTCAAGGGCGGATGCTAACTATACCAAATAGAACAAGGGGAGTTATCCAATAGCTATCCTAGAAATTATCATGTGATGTACTAAATATTGATGCCAAGTTCTAATGACGTCATACTTGACAGCAAGGAAGGGCGCCATTTTGAATGGGCTTCTCAACGCTATTCTGCAGTTTGCTGCTGCTTTCTGGTAAGAATTCTGAACGAAATTATATCAGTTGTATATTGATGTAAATATCATACTGTATGTTGCAAAGGTGTTCCAAATCAAGCACTTATTTTGTGGTCGCTTCATCTGAACTTGAATCTGAAAATATTTGCAGTGAATAGAAAGTACCGTTCTGATTGAACAACACAAAATGCGATATCTTAACAATTGACGATATAACATTTCGTATATCTTCACTAAATTATTCGAATTTGTTTAAATGGACAATTCCTGATACATAACTGGTGAACATGTAATGCATACACTTAACTTAAGTTATAATTACGTTTCTAAATAATCTATTAAATAAGAGCCGAGTTGAAAGATGTTATAATGTTCAAAACGAGACCATAACAAGAGTTGAAACCAGATCGAGAAAAAATCAGTCCAAACATAAGCTTACCCGCTTCTCTTAATTGACAAACATGATGCTTTTCGTACTAATAATGTTTCAGTAATTGTTTATCATTATAAATCGACCCCGTAGCTAGAGCAAACATTTCAATTATCTCAGTCGAAATTCGATAAATTTATCAAAAACGTATGTCATCATAGTCCATTATGACTGAACTTTACGTTGTCAATGGTAAGGATTCGGAATTCAATATCATATAGGAGTGGTGATGTAATTTCGATTATATAACCTAACACCCTGTGTCACTATACTTATAACCCCGGTAGCCCTCATTTCTAACTATGTCTTAGGTCGTACTACAATACACATTCACGAAATGTAACATTCACAAAATATAAAGGACACGGATTTGTATATGCAATCTCCTACATGAATAAAATGCGGGAACTGTCTCAACGGACATATCTATTGTAAGACGATTTTTTCGAGTGCAAAAAGATAAATGGCCAAACCAAAAGGTCCATTAGATGTATTTACGTTGGAGAACTGTTAGTAACAACGAAAAAAGAGTGATACTTCTTACAAGTCGATTGTTCCGAAAATGTACATTCGAAATCAGAATCGCTAACTGATGAGCAAAGTACAAGTACGTGTCTTCACAAACAGCCGACATTGACGACAATTGGTGTGCTGGCAGTCTGACATCGTGATAATAATCTGATTACATCCTGTTGTGACACGTTGCTGTGAGTAAGTACATAGGTAGTCAGTTTAAACATTATCGACGTTTCTGGTTTTTTATCGTTTTGAAACGAATATTCCGGGTACATTTTGTTATATTATGGAGAACAAAAACCCAATCAAAAGTAGAGAATAAATCTAAGAACAACTTATGAATAAATGTTATACATACAGCGGATTGAGGAGAGAAAAGAAAACTCTCACAAACATATTGACATTAATATTTTTAATATGAATAAATCAGGATTCCTAACAACAGACATGATAAACCCTCGTGTCATAGTAGACTTCGGCAACACACTGAGCCTCTCAACAGAAATGTAATAACCGAGTGTTCTGCTGCCCAATAACTACCAGAATAGCAACGTAGATCCGAACTTGCATTTTGTTATTGATACTGAAGCTTTTACAATATACAACATGGCATACGTCAGGCAAACCTTGTTTTTGTTTTGGAAGATAATAAATATATAGTAGAACGTATTTATCCTCAGGGGACAAAGTATACCTGTGGCCGTGTACAAATAAAAAGAGTATTATTTGTTAAATTTCTCTGTTAGTGAAGTTCCTATGTATACTTAATACAGCTGGTTGTTTATATTTATTCAAGAACAAATGGATTATTATACGGAATGTGAAGATCATTTAGTTTCTGCGTGTGATGTTAAGTTACACAAAATATACAAAAATAACCCGGGCGAGACACGACTATACGGTAGCACAATATAAGCCTTTCATTGCTGTACACTTGACGTCTTTGTCTCAACAATTGAGGGTCAGGGTTGCTGTAACTGTATAATGTATTTTTGTTCAGTACATGCCAGTTTGACACAATCTGGTAAAAACTTCACCTTTTCATGATGTTCTGCTGTTACGTTTATTTTTCGTTTAGACAAAAGCATACGAAGGTGTTCAATTGTTTGATAGTTATACACAATTAGTAACACTAGTTTAAACATGTTACAATTCCATAACATCAATACCAGTCCGACACAAAGACGTATTCTAAGATACTGTCACCAAACTAAGCAAACAATTATGCTTAAGACCTCTAATAAATGCTTCCACAGGCTTTAAGTGACTTATGTGTATTCCCTCTATCGCCAGTAAAGTAGTTTGCATTCGATCCTGTTAAAGCAAGTCCGATTCAGAATTCAGTACGTCAGAAAATCTCATCAGCCGGCGACAATTAATGAAGGCCATGGCTTTGTGAAGTCGATTATCCATCAGGGACCAATCTAAGCTAGCCAATTGTTTCTAAAAGGCCTATTGATAATATGGACAAGTTGTAAATGTTTTTGCTAAATTGATATATACAACAATATTTTAATATGCCTTGATTTCCTTTCATTGCTCATACGACAGCGTGACAGCTCTGATTATGTCTGGGGCTTAGGAAGGAGGTATACCAATAGCTCGTGTAATGCGCGTATTGTGCACACGACCGAATGAGAGGGCGGTTGGAAATGACATGGAATACATGTATACATATATATACTGCTAGATCTGATATAGAGGCTACTGTCAGTCTATCAGTACTTTCACTCTGTGACAGCTGTGGACTAGTACTATTTTCTCATTGAAGTCGTGTTTCGTGTGTTGGTGCTATCTAACGCCGACCCCAGCTACTGATATGGAGAGGTAACAAAGATTTGGACAGTGTCCTCGGTTGGTGCGGCCTTTTACCAATCACGAACGAGAGAGGACGTTTTCAGTGTAGAAACTTTCCCTTCCTATGACGTGATATTTACTCAACTTTTTTCTTTGATTTATTTTCGAATTTCGAACCTGTGTGGACAGTCGTGTAATATGAGAGAAGGAATTATATGTTCTTCTTTCTATCTGTTCGTCCTATATGTCTGCAATGTTACCGCTGATAATCATTATCTGAATGAATGGGCAGTCGAAATTCCAGGAGGGTATGATGAAGTACAACGCGTCGCCAGACACCATGGATACGATTTCGTGAAGGAGGTATGAACGTAATTGTGGTTTGTTTCCATGCACGATCAACATATAGAACGATTTGTATGTTCCACGATAATAGTTCACAACAATAGTAATCTTGATTGAATCTTTCAGAGCGTAAATTTCATTAATTGAATCCTAAGCTTTAGCAAAAGATTTCAGCATTATTAAATATTTCCTGTTTTAATGTCGCTGGACAAAAATCTGTTCGACTCTACTGGAAACAAACATATGTTACAAATACGTGTGTAAAGTATATTATAAGTATACCAGTCGTGAAGCGGGACCAGAATTGCCTACACAATTACCATTTTAAGTATCAATTTTCCCGAGTTATCGAAGTAATTACAGTATGTTTGTAAAATGTCAGGACCCATATAGGCAGTGTAGCACAGCCATGTGTAGTTTATACATTGCTGCATTAGTTATGATGTATAATATCACTTTTAGGCAAGTTTGTGTGACACAACCTGCCCCGTCGTATTGTCTGTCGGACAGATGGTAGTTTTTGTCCATTGAAGTATTGATCGGTAAATTGTGTATATAGTAGTTCATTAAATGTAAAGATAGCCAAACCCACACCTGCCGCATTTGTTCTTGGCCAGGTATAACATTATCTATATAAACCTCTGCGTACACAGGCTGTCACAACTGAGGCAAATGTGCGAACTTTTCGGAGAGAAAATATTAAAGCATTTGTGTAAATGACTTGTTTAAGTCACTTAAGTCATATCATCTATACTTATCTAAATTCCCAACACGACTATGACTGTAAAAAAACATATTTGTTCCAACCTCCAATGAAGTGATGTATTATTGTTATCTATGTGTGTTATCAAATGAAAATTCTATACATACACCTGTACATAAATGTAATTTGATAAAACGTACAAAAATGTACGAGAAAAAAAGTTTAAAACATATTGTTCGAGAAATACATGTATTTTATATAACATGATGTACATAATTGTATTATAAACTATATAAAATACACGGACCAGACCCATTCATAAAAATAACATTATTTTTATAAATATAATGAACAAAATACAAATCGTACTTTTAGTCTACAATAATAATAATTATTATTATTCGAGGTTTTTATATACCGCTTTATCACAACCTAGTTCATAGGTCGTCTCAAAGCGGTTCACAAATTATAATCCGTTGTTATAGGGCTTTTGCAACCAGCCAATATCTTTCTAAACTCCCTGGGGAGCATACAGTCGGAGCTGCCAATCTGGCGCTGGCAGCTAACATTCAATAATTCTAGCACTGTCCAACCACGTACTCATTTACAGCTGAGTAGACTGGAACAAACGCAGTAAAGTATCTTGCTCAAAGATACATCACAGTGCCGTGCCGTGACTCGAACATGCAACCCTTAGGTCACGGGCCAGGCGTCCTACCACTAGACTACCATGCCTACAAAAGTGAATACACCAATTATATGAATCACGCTAATTATATATATATACATATCACATCACAATATTTACACATAATGCATGTTTTACAATTTGTTAATTTTTCATGCGATCAAAATAATTATGAATTTTGTTTTTCATTATCTCCCGTAGAAGATTAAAAATATGATAAGTGAACTGAATATTGTACCCTATAAAACGGTTTGTAACTCATACATTGTGTGAGACACAAACTGAATGTTGTATGCTATAGAGCGGATTGTAACACACATTGCATGAGAGACACAAACTGAATGGTGTACATTAACGAACGGAGTGTAACTTACATTACATGAGAAACACAAACTGAATTTCGTACATTAACGAACGGAGTATAACTCACATTACATGAGAGACACAAACTGAATGTTGTGCATTAAAGAACGGAGTGTACCTCACATTACATGAGAGACACAGACTAAATGTTGTACATTAAAGAACGGAGTGTACCTCACATTACATGAGAGACACAAAAACTGAATGTTGTACATTAAAGAACGGAGTGTAACTGACATTACATGAGAGACACAAAAACTGAGTGCTGTACATTAAAGAACGGAGTGTACCTCACATTACATGAGAAACACAAACTGAATTTCGTACATTAACGAACGGAGTATAACTCACATTACATGAGAGACACACAAACTGAATGCTGTACATTAACGAACGGAGTTTAACTTAAATTACATGAGAGACACAAACTGAATGTTGTACATTACAGAATGGAGTGAATAACATATATTGGGCGAGATAAAAACTGAAACAGGTACAGTGTACATGCAGATGTATACAACTCATATAGTATACGAGACCCGACTGATTTTAATATTGTATTTGCCAGTGTTAAACTCAGTATTTGGGCGAGATTCAAACTGAAGCAGGCACATTGTACATATTGATTTACACAATGTATATTATGTACGAAACATCAACCGAATTTAGTATGTCTAACTCGCATGTCGGACGAGATACAAATTACATGTGGATACTTAAAGTAGTTAATGTAACTCTCATAGCGAACCGGATACTGTACCAAGTATTAGAGTACATTGTGGAATAACAAGCAATCGATTTAGTGCAATTCTTTTATAAATACATATATATGTATACAAATTACGGTTTTAATTTTGAATAGTTGTAATGTGTCATTACACTTGTGATGTCCAGTTTGTAGTATATGCTGGGTACTGAGAACATCCAATATAAACGTGGAATAACGTCCAATAACGTGTTAATGCACGAAATGAAAGACGTGAAATGACTCGAGTTTACATCAACAATGATCATTCAAACTGGTATTTTTTTTTAATTATTTATGAATGTATTGTGCTATTTTGTAAACAAATGAAATAATAGAAAAGTCGTGTCTGTGCCTAATGTTTTGGACAAATCTAATACTTATC
Source organism: Chlamys rubida (assembly GCA_032359455.1). Taxonomy (NCBI): domain Eukaryota; kingdom Metazoa; phylum Mollusca; class Bivalvia; order Pectinida; family Pectinidae; genus Chlamys; species Chlamys rubida. Next base: position 6,179 of record JAUMHH010202532.1, read on the forward strand.
CTAAACAATATAGAGACATTTAATTGTTGACGTGTCAAATATCTTTCTCATTCACACAATAGCAAACCAGTCCTGTGACTTGCTTTGTGTTTCAATGAAATATCTCGAGATCAAATTAATGCATGTTACATTTAAACATAATTCAAGATAGACCTTAGTGATAGGATTATTGATAAAAGCATAGCCCGCAGTTTCCTGCCTAGCTAAATCATGATAATTCAAGTGCCTTACCTTTTAATATAACTAACAGATGTTCGCTAAAAATGATAATTAGTATTTCCTATTTCCTCTTTTTTTTCACTGTACAGCATTGTAAACTGTGTCGTGGTATTCTGAAATACTTTCTAAAATTAAACCACGAACATTTGATCCTAGACAACAACCACGTATATGAGAAAACTGTGTTCTACGTAATGTTACATGTATTAGTTTTCACTATAAGACATCGTAACATGATAATGACTATTCAGTTATTATACAATGCAGTTCGTTTTAGAGAATACACAGCCAGCATTCAGATATTTTATCAACCCTTCCCATATGGATTTATACGGATTGATTGATGTACAATAATTAAATCCTATTTTCGACTCCAAAGTCAGACTAATTGTCATATATGGCAACAAATGAGCAGTGGTCGTCAACACGCTGTCAGTCCTACATTTACCTGTAAAGGAACACCTGTCACAAATCGTTGAGCAATTATAGATAGCTACAGCGATGATATTATCTAATTTGGTATTATGTACCAGATGAACACGTGGTAGGATATCATCAGTAACACTATATTAGTCGTTTACCATAGCATCGGCTATATTATTTACGTAACGAATATTTTCCCCATGCTGTAATTACGTGCCATCTTCCATTTAAAAAAAATACCTGTACATATTATAAAAGTCATTGATATATGTCACGGTTTATACGTAAAACTGCATGTACGTTTATTTTTAGGTCAATATTCAATATGAGTTGTTTTGATATATTTTTTTTATCTAATGCAGATTTGCAGATAAAACAGGCTGTACACAATTGATTAGTATACCATAAACGTTGTATATAATCTTGAATTGACAATACAGAACGTTACAATTCGCTTGTCGTCTAATGTTAGATATCATATAACCTAAACTACAGTTTGTATGGTAAAGAGGATGGACTTCCAATACTTACTTAAATGAAATAAGCAGTTACATTTTGTCTAGTCTGTGATAGAGTTTGTATACAAATTAGAGTTAACAATGGTATTTCTATTCATATGTAATATAATTAAGTTTTGAAGCCAATCAAAATAAACGATGGTGTAAAATGTATATAGTCTATCATAAACTGATCATGGAACGGATAGAAAGCTGAAACTCATATGATTTAACGTTTCTTTACCAACTAAAACAAAATAGGTTTTTACAATTTTTATTGTTTAGGATACCCTGTCTTTATCAAATATAATGAATTAGGAATACGCTTTCCTCATAAACCGGAGTGATAGTAGACTATAACACTTTGCATGGTAATGGTTAAGATATCTGTGAAGAAAGAATAACAAGACTGTAAAATATTGAAATGTTCGAGGATAAACCGGGAATACAAATTACATTTTAAGTTTACAGTTTGTTATTTCATTGATAAATGTTTTACAAACAATAACGACAGTGGATGTTACATTATTATTTTCTCCAGAAAAAAACACTATTGACTAGAAGGTTGTAATGATTTGATTAGTCTAGATTTGTAATACCCAAAAGAAAATGGACGAGGGTGTTGCAATATATAGTCTACATGGTGAACATTATCCACAAACTATTAAGATGTAATAATTTAAAACGTTAAAGATGTTTACTAATTAGGGAATTCAGTTGACGAGGTTGTTACAGTACATACTTTTCAGGATATTTGTAGAATGGACGAGTGCATTACAAGATGTATGGTTTATGATAATAAACGTTTTTATACAAACAAGAGTGGATGAGGATATTACAATGTGTATGGCTATAAACATACTATATAATTGTGAAATAGAATAAACAAGTCTGGAATGACAACATCGACTTATAAACTTAAATAGAGAAGGACATCATAAATGATTTGTATAGTATAACTGAGATTACAGTTGTTTGGCCAACGATAAAGATCCTTTACAAGCATAAATGAACGAGAGACTTGGCAGTGTCACATAGTGTGTTAAGGGCTTTTTTAGAAACTAAAATAGATAAGGATGTTAACATTTGAAGAGTTGAGGGTAAACTCTCTGTACAAATTCAAGTATAACTTAGGAGTGCTGTGTGGGATGAACTTATTTTAAAATCAATTAGAATGACATGTGCTGTTACAATTAAAATGGTTTATGACAAACTTGTTATGCTATCTTTAACATGATTGGTTGTAACAATGTCTTTGGTTTAAAACTTTTCCAGAAAACTTGAATATTGGAGTTTGTTCTGACCTTTGTGATATGGGATAAACGTCATGGACGAATTTGTACAAACTACATATAATTTGAATGACAAAGAACAACGTTATTGACATCGTCAGTTGAATAGGTTTTATCAACTTTTATTGTCTATGAAACTGTTACTGTATAAACCAGAGTGTACGAAAGTGTTCAATACAAACTGTAACAGACAAGGGGGTTAGCTTAATATTTTCCAGAATAAACATTAAATACAAACTAACATTAAAGATGTATTACATTCCATTTTTCATTGAAAATATTTTATATTTACGATAATGGACAAGGGTATTAAAATGTGTATGGTATTTGATGAGCTTTCTACATTTGCTGGAATACACGGAAGTGATCAATCTAAATGGACAAACTAGGATATGCCCCATTTCATATAATATAGGATAAATTATTCTATACATACTGGAAGGAAGTCGTTTGATACAGACAAATGAATAATCTACTATAGACCTGATGACGATAGCAGAATCCAAATTGCACAAGGGTGATGAAGTAAAGGTCTGTATGACCTATGACAGACATGTTCTCTACAGAACCAACGTTGTCGACTGGGTGCTGACGAGTCACAATATATTTTATCTAAACAGGGGTGTAATTATTTACAATGATGCCTAATGACGCTACTTTGTGTTCGTGTATGGTATTCTATGTGATAGCAGTATACGTCTGTCAACCATTAGCCGTGCTTTGTTGTAATTAGCATTAGACGAGTATCAATTGCCATTTTCCTGGCACAAAATACAACAAAACGATAATCAATATTGTCATGTCGACGATGAAATGTCGGAAGCGTCAATGTCATTACCGGAAATTAAAACAGTTACGTAGAATGGTGTGTGTACGTATGAACCAAACAAACCAGGATTTAATATAATCTATAATATGTTATTTCGAAATCAAAAGCGCACAAATACACTGAGGCATAGAAACCACACATTAGACAAACTAATCGCATGTTTACGTGTTCGGTTTCAGTTACTTAACGACTTTTTAGCTCGACATCCTGACATAAAATTCAACTATGACATGTCAGAGACTGTACTGATTAGGTCAGGTTCACTGTGCCTTTGGTCGTTGGTTACTGATTGACCTAATTAGATAAGGAAGGTAACATGGAGAAGGATGCCATATATATTTCCAGAAACGCTTTGCCTTCCGGAACACCAAGGATTGCCCCATGGTTATTGGAGGTCATTATACCTTTCATTCTGAAATAGTGTTTCCTCATTGTAGTCCGCATTTAGCTCTAATGTTGTATATGTTGTTGTAAACTCCATTATTGGAGGAAGTTTGTTAAATTCATTTACTTGTTAAAGTTATGTACTTTGATTTATTATTTGATTTCTAACTGATTATATAATTGTTAAAGGTTTTTTAGTGACGAAAATTAAAATTAATCTCTAAACAGGGTACAGAAATGATGATGTGCTAGGGAAGATTGGCTGACGTGTTTACCTCTTGAAGCCAACCAGGGTTACATTGATGCAGCAAGTTGGATATTTTAAACCTTTATCCACAAAGCAAATATTCGAACTGAGTCACAATTTGAACAATACCGGGCTATCGGTGATAGAAGACAATTGATCTCTGTAAGGACAACATGTGGAAGGTCGGATGAGAACATTGGTGAAGATCATGAGACCTCTTAACTGTGATATCTGGGTTGTATTTGTCTATTATAATAAGAAAGTATATACCAGAATTAAGTAGGAGGGCGATGTTGATGATATATGGTCTAAGAAGGATGGAGCCACTCCTCGTGCCACATAGAACATGTATTAAGTTGCAATAGTATTTAAAATATATGTATCTATATTTGTAGACATATTTCTTTAAAGCCGTTTCTCCTATTTATGCTACTGCTTTGTTGCGCTGTACATGGAAAGGGTTCGGAACTACAGTGGGCTGGTTCATCTAACAGCTTTTCGTTTGCACTCCATTTATCCATATCGGTACTGATTTAATGTTGTTAACGATTAACACATATCGATACTGTTTTAATTTAACTGTTATTTAATTGTCAACTCATACCAATGCTGCCTTAATAAAAACAAACACAACAGAACACAATACATCAATAATAATTTCATTTTATTTCCTTTGTATGCTGCCATTATAATATCGCCATACATTTGCGACACATATTGTTTGTCAGGCCTAAATAAAGACATGAAATTTATAGATTTGTTCGTCATGAAAACTTCTTTATTTAGATGTTTGTGTTTCTTCCATAGGTCACAATACTTTGTGATAATACGATGCATGAATAACAGTTTTGTATGTGCAATGTGTATTATGTATGCATCACCTACTGCAGCTGAATATCTTGTTCATGTGAAAACATAAAATATTGTGTTTAATAAGGAAATGTTTTTATAATTGAACATGCTTGCTATATCAATGTTTCTAAATTGGTATGTTCTTTTACAGAATAAATATAATTTACATTTGTACTTTAATAATGGAAGCTTAATAGATGGTCAAGGATACATTTATGAATATTTAACAGAGGCAAAGTAACAATATCATTTTCATTACGTAGACAACTGATTTTACACAATTATGTTTGTGTTGAAGATGACGTGTGACTTTTAAAATATGGTGTTTATATATTCTATAAATGAGTGAGGACGGGGTATATTAATAATGACTGGTACACTTTAGATATTTATTTATGACCTGTATGAAAAGAGAGGTATTTAATGTAGCACTACTTGAATGTGATGACGAAATGTCAAAATGGCCAGCATCGACCGAGGATTTTCTATGCGTAGGATACTAAGGGCACAATTAAGACATCAAGTGGGCACGGCTCATTTGCCTATACGGTACTCGATACCGGAGTGACTCTATATATTAATATAGCCAGTGAGTGATGGGTTAACAACATTGTGGCAGACATTATGTTGTCGTACTAATGTTATGACATTCAACAGGAGGTGGTAGGAACGGGTATCGTCTTATACGTCATACACTTCCACTCAAGGCCTATATCACGGGGAGCCTTGAAGTAACATGTTGATAATAGCAAATGGATGGCCACGGGGTTCACTCTACGTCATATCTGACGATGAGGAACTATACGTCCTTGGGAATTTTAGGTAATACCCGTTGTTGTCAATAATGTTGTATCAAAACCGTTACTTAATATCGTAATGTATTCAAAGACCAAAAATTACGTAGGAAGACAATGCATCTGTCGCGCTTTGTCCGCACCTTGAACTCACTTCCCAATAATAGCCATCGACTCTAATCACTACACCAACGCCACTCCCCCAAATCAAAGCTTGCGCGTGGCAATGTTAGCATACCTTTTCCCTCCTCATGATCATCGTGACAAATTACATCTATTGATGATATCAGTACCCGTCATTAATAATTATGTATGCTTTATCGTAATTATTGACTGTGTTCTAGCAGTGATATCATGCACGCATATCGAGTTATTGTGTATCGAGTGTTTCCTTATTTTTGGAATGAACACGCCGGATTACTTACGATCAGAGATGTGTGTGTACTGGCTACCAGCACTAACACAGCTATTTGCATTTACCACCAGATTTGTTTCTGGTGACATGCGCTCAACAACTTATCACTACCAGATATTAACTGTAATAACATATATCTCCAGGAAATGCTTGTAACGTGAAGTATCATTCTTTCTTTCGAATTTTTACTTTTTAAGTTTCATCCGTGTTTACTTGCTTTGATAAAGGGTCGGTTTCCTCTTAAAAAGTTACTTTCATACCCTCGCCGTCGTTTATACCTCGCTGATATCGGTTGACGTAATACGCATCTGACGAATGGTGTTCCTATATTGGATCGTACTTTCTGTATGACTTATTATACCTATTTTTATATAATTCAGGCTCTAACTTAACCTTTTACATTGCTACATAAAGCATTGTGTAATGGTCCTTTTCCGAGGAAAAGGGCAATAACAGGTTAAACACATTATAACGTCATTATAACGAAAATAATAACTTAATAATATTAATATGACCAAACATAACAATCGTAAGAGTAAAAATTAACAAATAATAACACTTCACTACTTTTATAACTATAAATATAGTTGACGACACGAACAAGTTGAGTTTCGCGCGAAAAGTCACCACGGCGGAATCGTGCTTTGAGGACACAGCGTCACGGGAAAAAAGTAACTGTGGGAAACGGCGTTAGGGAGGAATAGAGGAATAGTGAACTTGAAATCGACGTATCGGAGGAATAATGCACGGAGTTAATAAAAGTCGCCCGGAGACAAAGGGCAAACTCCAGTATATACGATACTTTTACAAAATAGCACCCATGACGTTATTCAATCATGTTCCTAGAAATTAGCATCAGATATACGTAATATATAGATAGGGGAAGTCATGTTTAGGATGAAACCAGGACAATCACCCTTATAATTTGATCACGCTGAAACTGCTGGATACAATTAACCCATTGCGTGTTGTGAAGGAAATGTTACCGGACTACTATTGTAAGGACAGATAATTCTACAATTTACCATTATATCTTCTGAAACGATAAATGTAGAATCAATTGACAAGTTTCTCTAACTCCCCAATAGATCCAATGAAAATGAATTACATACATTGTGTTCGCTGCTAGTCACAAAGCAATAGTATATGCTCGCTAAGAGTAACCTTATCTATCTATAAGGTTATATAGGAGCTAAGAGTAACTCTATCTATAAGGTTATATAGGAGCTAAGAGTAACTCTATCTATACGGTTATATAGGAGCTAAGAGTAACCTTATCTATCTATAAGGTTATATAGAAGCTAAGAGTAACTATATCTATAAGGTTATATATTCGCTAAGAGAAACCTTATCTATATATAAGGTTATATAGGAGCTAAG
>JAUMHH010202532.1:13610-28648 GCA_032359455.1 Chlamys rubida
AGTAACCTTATCTATATATAAGGTTATATAGGAGCTAAGAGTAACCTTATCTATATATAAGGTTATATAGGAGCTAAGAGTAACCTTATCTATATATAAGGTTATATAGGAGCTAAAAGTAACCTTATCTATATATAAGGTTATATAGGAGCTAAGAGTAACCTTATCTATATATAAGGTTATATGCTCGCTAAGAGTAACCTTATCTATATATAAGGTTATATAGGAGCTAAGAGTAACCTTATATATATATAAGGTTATATAGGAGCTAAGAGTAACTCTATCTATAAGGTTATATAGGAACTAAGAGTAACCTTATATATCTATAAGGTTATATAGGAGCTAAGAGTAACCTTATCTATCTATAAGGTTATATAGGAGCTAAGAGTAACTGTATCTATAAGGTTATATAGGAGTTTTCCATCCAAATTAATCACGTTCACAAGACGTTTAATCGATTTCCTGTAAAAACACCTTCTTATCATTTTGTCACATCACATATAAGAAGGTATGCAATGTTGATTGAAATTATTTTTAGATGTATCTGTAATATCCTTTGAAAATCGAAAATACGTGATGCATTATCGTTGATTTCAAAAACAACCTTTTCTATTACATTGAACAAAATATAACAGAGCCTAAACATTTGCCCGATGTCGTTTTTGTATTCAATATAAACTTATATTTTTAAAATCAACTTATAATATACTGTTGAATGCATACACATTATTTAAATTGGCCCCAAAAATAATGTCGTATGAAGACACTATTTCAACACATGATATACGGTGTTCTTAATATATCGTATCCTTATCAACACATAGTATAATGTAACGTGCACAATACTCACTATTTTAATCAACATTCACAATCATGTGATATGGATGCATTATGCTTTTTCATGCTATGTCATTTCTGATTTGTTAAACAGTTGCGTTAATTTGTTATTTTGTGTATGGAGTAAAATAGGCAACGAATATATAGTACACGTATTCAGAAATAATTGTGGTTATTTGTAAGCATTTGATCAGGATAGCTCCATATATGTATATGTATATTCGTCAGGAGAATACACTGGATGTGGAAAGAAACATGGTGTGAAAGTGTCAACTAATGGTTAAACTGGTATGACAATCTTCGTAAAAGTTTAAAAACATCGCTTATATTTTGGTAGAAATAAAAGATGACCTTATTAAAGTGTTGATGATTAGTGTGTGTGTCCTACACCTCTGATCTACATGTAACCACAAGAATGCTTCTAGTTCTACAACACTCCATTAATTGAACATCGTGTCATTGACGCGTTGAATAGACTGTGGCAAAAATATTACATTGTACATGTTTAATTGAAATCCGTGCAAACCAATTGATCTTGTTCCAGTTGACAATAGTAGATGCTGTGATACATTTGATTGTATCGACTAAATCTACATGTAACAGGTAGTCAAAGCAGAATTAATCTAATATGAACGATATGAATGCTGGATGGAATTTCATGTTTAGGTATAGCTTAACAGTCACTAGCAGTACAGTCAAAGCTTTCTGTGACCGAGTCGAAGGTGGTAAATATTGATTTGATAAATCTGTCTAGGAAACAATATCGCAATATTGGTCGGCAACTAGTGACAATAGCGCGTAAAGAGCATCATGGAATAATAATATACTGTAATTACAAATATTTTAAATTACAATTTGTATGTTTGCGATAGATTTAAGCCATTTGTTATTAATTAGGGTGGTTGGTATATGCTCAATATTGAAACGGCAAAAAAATATTCTGAATTAATTACTTTTCATTTCAAAATTGTGAGTTGGATTAGGGTTATCCACAACTGATAACAGATAAGCTCCTGGCCAACAGAATTACAACATGGATAAACTAATTGAGGAATATATCCAAAATGTTCTTACTTACAGAATATTTATCACCTTTCATAAGAAAAGTTCATCATAAAGACATCAACATGACAGTGTAGTTTAGCAAAATACTGAAGATCTGATTCATATCATTTCTAACACAGCACTGTGTCTTCTTTGCAGCTCAAGCCTTTTGAAAACCACTACCTCGTAACACATTCGGCAGTTCCCAGTCGTTCAAAACGTAGTGCTGACCATCATACAAGGCGCCTCCAAACGGACAACCGCGTGAGTATATCTTACAGCAGCAATCTTACCCAAACACAGCAAAAACATTTTAAAACGTTTGAAAAAGATATATAATATCTACCATGCTGTGGTTCACGGAAAAAAATAAAACAATAAGTGCTGTAAGGTCAACTTTAGAGCAGCTGAGAACGGGATGGAGTAGTTTTTTATTATCATATTTATGCATTTAGAAGTCATGATCAGGCAGTTAGTAACATTATTATGTCAGGTCGACCCGACAATGTGTCTTCATTAAGAGACAGAACACTACAATTGTTTAGGTATAAATGTCCATTTGAGTGTATTTATTGTCTCGCATTCTGGCCTAGCATCTCGCAATCGATATTAACATAGTCTACCTAGTTAGGACAGAATAATTCCCGCGTTTTCACGACCGTACGTCAGTCATTTGACGGAGTATGACGTGGAGCTACCGGATCTCGCCCTTCCAGTGTCTGAATACAAACGATGTTAGGATTATGTATTATTGCGATACAGCAATCCTTTATCCGAAACTACGGAAATGAAATGCAAAGTAATATTGAATTGAACAGCGACTATTCGAAGTCTGTCACGTGTGCTTATCTCACTTCCGGTGACGGGATTAACGCCGTTCCTGGCATTAATGAAAAGCCTCGTGGAATTAGGTTTAGAGGGAATAGAAATCACCTCATTGTCGAGAATCATTACATCCGACGTGACTCCTGAATCACGTGATCTAAACACTGTCAATCATCCTTTATTACCTTGAATTATTCATAGCACCATTTGTCTTGTAACAATGTTTAAAACTTTACCATTCGACCCGCAGCACGACAATGGCGAAGGCCAGTCGTACGTGCATCACATTGATAAGACGTATGTCTGGTATGATTATATTAATATGGTATTCCAATGTTTAATCTACTTAGAATGGATGATACGATTTGAGCAACACTGATGATATTGGTATCTACATGCAATACCTGACACTAGGTACACAGTGTGTTTACTGTTTGTATGTTCATACGATACTACAATAGAAGAGTTGTGCAAATCTCATGGCTTATTATTAGTTTTTTTGTGTTCCTTTAATTTTGTTACTTATTTATTCGTTTAGTAGGCCATCTGTTTGATTGAATCGACTACTCGCTAAATAGTGGAGCAAGAACAAGTTTTTAATCTAATACAAACTTAGTAAACATCATCGTTTTATTAAGTTTCATTTAATATATCATTCTTTCTACATTGGCATGTTGTTAAACATTACGGTGATTCATAATCGATACAACTTGGAAGGTAGTTTTTCCTGTGGAAATAAAATTGTGTTTTATATTAAATTCCGTAACGTATATTCTATTTTAAAAACAATCGTTATGTGTATTAGTTATTTTTTCTTTGTTGTCATCCTATTCAATGTCCCAAAGCCGGATGTGATATTTATTATTTTCTAGGTACACTGGGCAGAGCAACAAGTTACAAAAACGAGAACCAAGCGCGACCTCTTTGACGAACGAGCCAATGAGGAGAGATCGTGTATCCACCCTGATTTCAATGATCCTCTTTTTAAGAAGCAGTGGTATATCGTACGTAGGACATTTAATGGTCACTTTATATTGTACTTAGTGAATTACGATTAAAATATTGTTTACGTAAAACTTGACAAAAATAATCACAACACACGCACCTGCCCGTACATATAATTGTAACACTACTGATAATGTACAGTCCTGCAACATTGACAAAATGAAAGTAACAACCATCAAGAACAATAGCAACCACACAAAGAAAAGTAGCATGATAATCATATCAAAAAGTGGTATATGTGTAGTAAGTACCCAGTATGTCTTGTTGCGTTTGGAAAACTGTTATTCAATTTTTAATTCTTATGTTTTCTAAAACATTTCGACATTATATATTTGTCTTGGATTATTAAAATATATAAAAGAATGAACGTATTATATTCACATTAAATAATACATTAGGCATAAATACTCGATGTACTACTAAGGAAAAACGGCAGATCTCCTATCACAAAACATTACAAACAGAAACGGTTAATCTGCGCAAAAATATAGAAAAATATAACTATAAGTTATTATTCGTCGTCTTAAATCGGTATCTTATTATGTTTCGGTTTTCTGCATTTACGCGTGCCGGGTGTTTTCACAACATATTTGGATTTGTTGGTATATTATCACCATATACTTTGCTAACAGGAAGATGAAACCCGTGACCTTACGAAACCAAAGTATGATCTACACATCATTCCGGTCTGGAACAATGGCATCACAGGGAAGGGAGTAGTCATCAGCGTATTGGACGATGGTACGTCTTAAACATTGTAACGTACAGGTGCAATGTGTACGTGTGGCGAGTATCATACAGCGAATAATTTTGTGCATAATTTATTTCGCAAACATATCTCTCGATATTCTAGCGAATGGTGTATTGGAAGTATATTAAATTTTGCGACCGGTTCCCTAACAGTCGTCTACCTCCGCGCTACTAGCAAGGAAAACAACAGTGATTTGTACTTTTTAAGTTGATGAAACTCGTTTCAAAGTGTTCGTAACATATATCAAGTGTATATAACACGTTTATTTCCTAACGTATTGAGCCTAAAATCAGCAATAATATTGATATCGTGAAATAGCTGTTACTGTAGTAATTTGAGTATTAGGCTACATAAAACAAGTAGTTTAAACACAGTTAGGAAACGAAAACGAAATTGTACAATTAATTAACACGGAATACAATAGTTATCGTGCTTATAATACTGGTCTATTTGTTGTTTTAGGTATTGAACACGACCATAAAGATTTAGCACAGAATTATGTAAGTACGCCTTGGTTAGCTTGATTGAGTATATAGTTTGTGTTTGTACATTTGATTAAGAGTGGGCGAATTTGTCCAAACGCGCTTCAGAATTTCACGTGAAAGAGATCTGTAATTCTGATCATAATGCTAGACTATTATATAAATATACAACGGAAGAGTCAGTGAACTTTATTTAGCCTTAATTCTAATAGCATGGCCTGTCTAGGAGGTGATTGTTGTCACAGTGATACTCTTAATAGCACAGTCATTATACATTGGTTACATATACACTGTTATTGCAACAGGACCCGCGGGCAAGTACGGATTTGAACGGTAATGACGATGACCCCCAGCCAAGATACGATCCAACTAACGAAAATAAGTATGTAGAAATATTTGATGCATAAGTATGTGACACCTAAATAAGTACAATGTGTAAACATTGTACTCCACCATATGGCCATTTCGTCCATCAGTGGTATTAAAGTGAAAAACTGAAAAATCCATATCCAAAGTATTACGTTCCATATGTACAATTCAACAAAAATGGACAGCTGCCTATAAAACTCTTTGTTACCAAATTGTAACTGCAAATTTAAAAAATATTTTTCTATTGAAAAACAACATAACTAAATAAGTAAATAAGTAAAAGAAATAATGAAATTTATTTTTAAAAAATCAACTGCCTAAACCTTCTGGTTTGTAAAATGATATGAATTGCAAATTATATTTGTATACCAGTACTTAGCAGAGACGATGAAGGGCATCATGTTATTGTAAAGTATATGCTTTTAGTTAAATGCAATCAGAACACAATTATGACAATTACTTTGTTGTAATTCTAATAATAATTTGTCTTCATTTGTCTTCAGAAAGTTGTATTTCATGATATACATACAATGTTTAGAACAATGTTTAGCTAAAATTTCGACGATGCAGATTATAAGCTCAGTGTTATTATGACATTGATATTGTGTGTATACCAATACTGATGCCGGTCCTACCCTAGTTATGTGACAAGTTTATGTGACGCCTTTATGTGTTACAGACATGGCACCAGATGTGCCGGAGAGATCGCCATGGTGGCCAACAATAGCTTGTGTGGTGTCGGCGTGGCCTACAACGCCAAGATAGGAGGTATGACGTCAGCATGGACGAACTTAGAACAGTCCCAAATACTGATAAGACGTTCTAGAGGTGAAAGCTGATTTCGACAAAAGACAATTGTTAATAACTTATGTTCACCATTGCATGACAATACCAAAATACAACCCTACCAAACGCAGGTGACATTCATGTCATACCATGTAAACGTTACGGCCCGATTACTGACGTCATAATCATGTTTACAGATGTTAGCAGATCTACGTATACTGATGAACTAAAAACAATGTAATATGTACTTTACGGTACACAGATATCTGTCAATAAGCTGTATATAAGCATTTATTGATTACAGAGGCCCTAATCTGCGTTTATGTCTGATCATAATTAATCTGTACAGTCAGAGATATATAACTAAACAGATTATGAAATGTAATTATGTCGTCATAATTGAAGCGTTACCTTTCCTTGACTCCTGACTCTTTTATTTATTAAAATAGTATACCCAATACAAACAATAACTTTATTGAGATCCGAATCATAACAAATGTATGTATTCTAAATACGGTAAACGTATCTATTTAACTGCTTCCGCTAGCTGTCATAGTCAATATGGATTCAACATGGAGACTTATTTCAATGGAAAGCAGTTCAGTTCCTAAATGCAGTTCATACAAAATATCTAAATAGAATGTTTATAATTAGTGTGAACGTCTCATTTCTTAAGAGTAATACCTATCTATGTCATCACGAATGTGTCGTTTATCACTTCAGCTATCTACATAACGTATTATGTGTTTTTAACATTTATTATTTGCTTAGATGTTTCTTAGTTCATTGCAGCCATATAATTCCTGTCACATAAATATGCATTATTTCAATGGTAAAGCGTACTTCAAAGTATACGGAAACGTGAAACGTACATGGCTTTCTTTCATCCCTAACACATTTTGAAATGTTTATTCCAGAGAGATTTATCTTGATACTCTAGGAAATCACAACCCGTGTCCTAATCAGCAACGAATGGCTATGCCTACCTGCATTTAACACTTCCTACATACCGACATGTTGTCAGCTTCCCTGCATATATATGAATGATCCTCAGACCATTGAAAACCTTATCTCTCAAGAGGAAGTTTGTCTTTGTGACAAGTATATATTTTTGCAGTCAGTGCCTCAGATTCAGCAAAGAGCAATAATACTCTATTTTACGAGTGCCTTGAAAAGCCCTGTGGATCATAAACCCCGTGTTATTACACTTCCCATACATCAAATTTGTTATTAATAGTTGTAAACGTCGCGGTGATTTCCCCATTGCCGGGCTGCGTGCCAGTCTAGGGACTTTGCACTGGTCGTGTAAAGCAGCCGGTACTATATCATTGATCTAAGTGGTACATGTAATGTTTATTACAATAAGGACGTATTGATGCATAAAATTAAACAACAGGTACACCTACAATCAGGCCACTACCGTCGCAATATCTATTAGTACAGCAAAAAATGACCCAAGGGCAGTAAACGAATGTTTGATAACAAACTATGATCAAATAGGTCAACGAACCATACTCAAAGGCTGGTGGTATACGACAGGAATAGTAGCTGTACAAGTGCAATACATCATTAAGGACATCGTGATAAATACAACAAAATCAGAATAAACTTAAACGATTTTGATTATGTTTAATTGTAATGAATGTCTTTCTATCCTACACTATTTAGGATTATAACCTCCCATCCCGTAGGTTTCCTAACATCATTTCTATTCATATGTTAGAACCAGAAAACAATTATAATAAATATTATTTGTGTTTTGTTGTTGACGTACAGGCTGCTGCTCATGTTTTTAATCATTTTCTTTATGAGCAATGGAAAGATTTAAAATACATAAAGAATATCAATTTATATTAAAATTATCGGAAATCTGCATTGTGTATCTTATACTGTTGACTTGCAGGCGTACGTATGTTAGACGGTCGGGTAACAGACAGTCTGGAGGGCCAGGCAATCGCCTTCAACCATAAGTACATAGACATATACAGTGCGTCATGGGGGCCGAACGATGACGGTGCCACAGTGGAAGGACCGGGAACAATGGCGCAGCGAGCGTTTGAGCTTGGAATCAAAGAGGTCAATATATATATAGGAATGTTTTACTTAATCAGCGTGTATAAGTGTATAATGGTGGAATATATAACAAGGGTGAGAAAAAGTTGGAAAAAATAATTAGCGAATGCGGTAAGTAACTTAGATAATAAAATTATTCAAATTAAACTGTTCTTTTGCCAGTGCAAATTCGTCACGTGAGCGGCGTGTTCAGTCGGCAATTCCTCAATTTAACAGATGATAAAAGCACTAAATGTTGGCGTCAGGCTGTACACAGTTTGTTTATTTAAATCAATCGATAGCATCAAAGTATCGATATCACTCGTAGACACATAAAATCAATACGAAACCGACTGACGAATATTAATTCAAATCATCTACACGGCGAACTAAGTTGGACACGATTTAAGTAGAAATATATAAACATTTGTGTTTGTTCCCTGGTAAATTTTCAAACAGTGTCGTTACATCACAGATATTGGAGAATTGATAATAACAAACAGATGTTCTTCATCATTGATTTTACCAACCCTGCCCCTGTCAATCAACTTCTTTGTCATAGTTAAACGTACGTGCCTGTCAACCTGATGCAGAACACACCGTGTCCTTTTGATTGATCAAAGTGCTGAATTATGAAACGCGGAAGGTTCAAGATGTTGGCGTCTTCCATTACGGGCATTCCTTCCCGATGCAGTACCCTCTTGATGTTTAAATTTTATAATACTCAAAAATATTAGCGCTAAAAATCAATTGAAACCGTTCGATACCTAAAACATTAAAGTAGCAAAATGAATTGTAAACATAGGTCTGTGATTGTTGTCTATCAACAGGACTCCTCATCTCAAATGAATTCCTAAGTGGCCTGACCCGTCATTTCTGATACAAGAAAGTCAATCACTCGAAAATACATAAATAGCATGGTGATAGAAATAACAGTTCCTCAACTCGGGACCGAAGTTTATCATGTTGATTGAACTCAAGTAACATAATTCTTCAGATTTAATATGTAGAGCTCGCAGATATAAGTTTTCTTTTCTTTTTATAAAAAAGGATACTTCAATCTAGTAGGAAAATGAAAAACAAAAGTCACTCATTGCAGAAACTGTACACAAAGCTCTAATATTAAAACCAGTTTGCTGCTTAATATAAACGATCATTATTTCAGAGATGACAATTCGAATTATTACGAATGATACCATTATTTACCATTAAATTATGTACAAAATATACTTGACAGGGCCGTAACGGAAAAGGTGTCATCTATGTATGGGCTTCCGGTAATGGCGGTCGTTTAGGTGACAACTGTGACTGTGACGGATACACAGGAAGTATATACTCACTGTCCATCAGCAGCGCATCCCAACACCAGATGACCCCGTGGTACGCCGAGAAATGTGCCTCCACCATGGCAACGACCTACTCCAGTGGGCAATACGGTGATGAACGGGTGGTATGTTCTATTATGATATCATTTCAAAGTACGTTAATACTGTCTTACAATGTTTTGATTCATTCGGTTATAAACCTTATTTATTTAATATTATAACTGTAATACCTAACACACTTTACTCATTACTATAATACTTAACACACTTCATATTACAATTTCAATACCTAACACACTTCACTCATTATATCTATAATACTTAACACACTTCATATTATAAATGCAATGTCTAACACACTTCACTTATTATAACCATGCCATACTTAGTACACTTCAAATTATAACTGTAATACCTAACACACTTCGCTCATTATTACTGTTGCTTTAAACTTAGTAAACATTACGTACTTCATGTATTCAAACTTATATAATAATATCAGACGTACTTTACACATTATAGATACCCTTGCTTATTGCATACTTGTCTGTACATATGTCACATATACATGTGTTATATATACTGGTATGCTTGTTACAAGCAGTAAAGTGAAATGATATATTTTACAGGCCAGTGCGGATCTACACGGAGGCTGTACAGTCCAACATACGGGTACATCAGCCGCAGCTCCCTTGGCAGCCGGAATTTTCGCTCTGGTCCTGGAAGCAAAGTATGACTAGATTATTTAAAATACTTATTCACTATCTGTATGAGAATGGGACTTCTGCAGATTTGAACGAAGTGAATAGAAAGTGCATTTCTGGCCGGTCAATACGTGATATATTCACGCTGTGGCAAATGCATGCACATCTTTTCCACTTTCGATATCGCAGTTTTATACACATGTTGTTGACAGAAATTGATAAATCAATGGCAAATATGTAATAAAAATGAATATTATCGCAACGCTCTTTCTATCCATAAGCTAACAGCATTTACACAAAAATAAATATTTTGTGTATAGTTTGTGTCTATGTCTCCTCTTATGTCATTGCAAAATCAGTACATATTTAAAGTATGTTTAATTATCACAACCCAATAACAAATTAATAAACTTCAGCCCAGATTTGACATGGAGAGACATGCAGCATCTGGTGGCATGGACATCCGAGTACTCTTCCCTTCGGAACAATTCAGGGTGGAAGCAAAATGGTGCCGGATACTGGGTTAACAATGCTTTCGGTTTCGGGCTCTTGAACGCCGCTAGCTTGGTACAGGAGGCTCACCCACAAACCTGGAAAACAGTTCCAGCGAAATACGTCTGCACAGTACATTCGAATTCAAATTCAAATTTACCACAGTGAGTCAAAGTAGTATTTTGATTGTTTTTTCTTATCTTAAATTAATTATTGTAATATTTGTTCCATTATACGAACAGTCACGAATGGTATGATATAGGTGTTGATTTAAAGCACCAACCACAAGCCGAGATAACCTTGATAGGTCATTTGCTTTTTGCGGTTTCCTTAACATGACCAATACGAAAATAGCTTTTGCTATGTTACGAACCTGACATATTTAAGCAGCAAAAACGTGACTATTTCAGTAAAGGAAAAAAATCTAAAGTTTGACTCTTTGTATCATATAACCTGGTAGCCACATGCTATACATTGCTATTGCCTATAAAGTGTACACAAGACACCTTTACATGGCATCAATATACCGTTTTCAATAAATGATGCTAATAAATCACATGCTGAATTCCAGGCGACTTCATAGCGGCTACAGATTGGACATCGACTTGACTAGCAGTGGTTGCCAAGGACAGGACAATGAAATACGATATCTGGAGCATGTCCAGATGCAGATAAATATGGACTATTCCAAGAGAGGAGCTCTGCACATAAGCCTGACATCGCCAAGCGGTAGCTGTCACAATTATTCTATCACATGAAACTTAGAGATATGTGTTTATTCGGTCGTATAAGCCATTACCGAGTGAGCAATTTGCTAGTAGGTGGGCAACAAAAAACACTCATCATGGATGTGTATGTAAAATTGCACTTTCATCACCTTTGTTGGTATCACTAAAGCAATCCTATTCTATCAAAGTTATATGCGTAAAGCCAAAGGAATGAAAAATAAAATAAAATTATGTTGAAAATAGAACGTTAAAGTTCTGTTGAAAATTAAACGTTTATTTTTGTTAAAAATAGAGAAATAAGTACATTTGTACCCACACATCAGTATAAAGTCCAGCTGGAATAAACACCTTTGGCCTCTATTGCCTGATTATATGTTGGCGATTAATTGAGAGATGTATTGCGAGCTGTTGTTAACAACAACAGCGAAATAGAGAGAGATTAATACTTTAAAACGTAAATGCATGACTGTGCCCTAGGTCATACATATAGTGTACCAAATAAAGGACAGTTGGACACCTACATTATACATGTACATACTAGTATTAGTATTATTGCACAACGTTCGTATAGTGGCTTCAAAAGCGCGTACTTAGGCTTGAGTCCTAACTATCTTTTAAAGAAGCACTTGGTCATAGTTTACTTGATTATGCCAATAATATTTCCTTTCGACCACTACCATGGCTGTAAATCAAAAGGTGAATCTAATAATTATCTGGAATCGTAGCCACCTTTTGTCTGCTATCAAACTGTCTGTACGTTTATGTGTTGTGATGGTTGTATTATACTGTTACTCAAGTCTACCTACATGACATTTATACATTCCTATCACAAATGGCACACGTTGTGTCCGTTTGAGGCTCGTCCAGTTTGCACTCTTACAGAAACGCAATGCCAAAATAGCTAAAAACAAGGTTAAGTTCGTAAGTGTAATCTGGTTTATGATAAATCTCAGAACTAATCGATGACTTAGTTGATTTATTCAAGCGAGACTAAATGGCAGACCAAATGAAGGCGAACTATACAGACAGAGAAAACAATAAAGCCGCGTTATATAGTTAACATGTAGTATGTATACATTTCCAGGTATTGAGACGATGTTGCTGTCTGAAAGATCGATGGATGGGTCGACTGCGGGTTTCCAGAACTGGACATTTATGTCTGTGCAGTCCTGGGGAGAGAACCCTACCGGACAATGGAATTTGACTATCAAGGATGAGGTACCTGAAATATATATCCTTTGATTAGATAAAAATTGAAGTTGCAGTGTGTGGTGTTAATAAGGGCACTGCAAAAGAAGTTTAACTGTTAACGGTTGATTAACAAAGATAACCCGACAGGACATGAACTCATTCAGTTATATACATGTTTTTGTCATATCCATTCAATCTTTTATCAAGATATAACGCTCATCACATAACGAAGAATTGATACATGAACCCGTTTACTGTTGACAGAAGAGGGGTGACAATCACGGGGTGGTTAAGGGCGTTACCCTCATCCTTCATGGTACCAAGGAGATGCCCGATCATAGACAGAGGGCTGGCGGTCGGCGAATTTACGACGTAGACTTTCAACCAGCTCACAATGTCAGACCATTGGCACACGACAGAACACCTGTGCACCACACACCACACTTGCAAACACACGTGAGTAGCAAAATATGGCAATGACGATATTGTCATATATCGACCGATAGATTTTAATGTCAAACCATAGGTCACAGTGACCTCCTTCTAATAATCTGCACTCCACACTCCCAAGATGAACATGTATACCAAATAAACTTACTCTAGGTGAAATAGTATGAGATATGCTTAGGACAAAGATCTCCAATGACTGGGGTCAGAGGTAAAAGAATACACTAAAAAGCCATTCTGTTCCCACACTATACTCCGTCATCATATGTTCCTGCAGACTGAATATGAAATTTATTTATAAAAGATATGCTGCAGAAAAACTTCTAAAAGGTTAAGATCAAAGGTCAAAGCATAGGACTTGTGTATTTATATTAAATGGCAGAAGTCGACGTCAATTCTTCAGCAACATCGTTTATTCAGGACAGATATCATGCATTTATGTTTCATCCATTGAAGCTTGGGTTTGCGATTCGTGAAGGAAGATGTATGTAGAGAGTATTATTATTCTCCCAATAGAGGATGACGAATTTTACCCCAAAAGAAAACAATAGAATCCAATTCCAAATCAATTTCTCTCCCGTGAAGTTGTTTGCCTAAACTACATTATTAATACTGATTATGTTTGCCATATCAATCAAACTATATGTTATGCACGTGACACTATGGTCTCCAGTTATCGTTACAATGTCATTGTGTGCTTGCAGAAGTCATTCTCTCGACCTGTCCAGCCGTTCCCGAGCTTCAGTACGTACCACAGGCAATACCAGGATCTGCTAAATAAATTTCGCTTGCTGAGTTGGAAACTAGGCAACTAGGTGTCAATAAAAAATATATATTTTCCATTGGTAGTTCTCATTTCTGTCTAGTAAATAATGTATTGTTCCTAGCAATGCGGTATTAAAGAAATACATATTACGAGTATTCACGAAAGGGGAATCTTTTTGAATTAATGAAGAAAATTCACGTGCAATTCTGTAATTGGCTATGTGTCTTAATCGATAATGGTGAAGGTGTTAATGCCTAAAAGGGTTATTTGATTATCATGGTCATATTGATGTGGGATTGAGCTCAATGTCACGATCTTTGCTTCTGTTTATCAATCATTTTAGTTCGAATCGTGTAACATTATCGGCTAAAAGGTGTTATGACGGACATGTTTGATTTTAATCAGTGTTATCGTCGTCTTGAGGGTCTAAAAGCTAACGAACCTAACACAAATTTGATATTGGAAACAATCAATGCTCGGAACTAATCACCTTTTTTATGACGATGTGGACACAGAATGCGTGTTACCTAATCGATAGTTAATACAGTATGCAATACAAATCACGAGTATTATCTAATCTGATCAGTTAACAGAGATTTTTTGCAGAAGATTGATGTTGAGTTTTACTCATACAAACATACAATGTAACATAACCGGACTATGAAAAACAAATATTTTTAGGCCAGAATTTCATTTATTAGAAAATAATTTATTTTTTTTGGGACCAGAATTACAATATTAAAAAAATATTGTTCTTGTAATTCGTCTTTCAACACAAATGTGCATAACTTCCTTCTTGTGTTTAAGAACGTATCTAGACGTTCTTTGTAGCTTGTACATGCATGTGAAGATAAATATCCAAGAAAACCATTTTCTAGAGCAATGATACATTGGTGATAATTACAAGGGTGACGTAGTAAGATAACAAAGAAAGCGGTGTACTATCTGTGACACAAACATACACTCATAAACGAGTGTGGTGCCATTGGAACACGTATATAATGTCTTATAACAGGGACACACGTACAATATTTTGGGTACCATAACCACATGTATGCAACTGCAAATATAATATATTTGGCTACAAAGTGAATGTTGAAAATAAAGATACGAATGTTTCCCTCTACGAAGCGACAAAAACTATGAATTACTCTACCTGATTTAAACATATTTTATTGCAAATAAATATTTACAAAAGAATTGGACACAAGTTTTCACAACTTATCACAGTCCT
>JAUMHH010202544.1:0-13270 GCA_032359455.1 Chlamys rubida
AGCATATTGATTCCCAAATAATGCAACACTTAGCATACTGATTCCCAAATAATGCAATAATTAGCATACTGATTCCCAAATAATGCAACACTTAGCATGATGACTCTCAAGTCAAGTTTTCAATTATCTACTGATACTTAAACGATTTAATGTGATAATCAAATTATACTGAAATATATCATAATTTACAATGGCACATTCAATTAATAATAATAATAATAATAATTCGAGGTTCTTATATACCGCTTTATCACAACCTAGTTTTAAGGTCGTCTCAAAGCGGTTCACAAATTATTATCCGTGGTTATAGGGCTTTTGCAACTAACCAATATCTTTCTCTACTCCATGGGGAGCATACATCCGGTGCTGCCATTTCGGCGCTCACCGCTAGCATTCTATAGTTCTACCACTGCCAGACCACGTACTCATAAAGTAAAGTATATTGCTCAAAGAAACAACACAGTGCCGTACCGTGACTCGAACCCGCAACCCTTCGGTCACGAGCCCAGCGTCCTACCACTAGACTACCGTGCCTCCAATTGAAACCAAAACCTTTCAAAGTAATATATCACATAGGATATTCGGTTAAACAAACAAGGTCGGTTGGTGGATTTATAAATGATTTGATAAACAAGTGTGACCTGTGACTGTGACATAGTCTATACAATCAACATTATACAACTTTTAAAAAACATGGTCACCCACTGACAATTAATTTGACGTAAATACAGGATCAAATGGCATATAAAAAGAGTTTAAATTCTTATAAATTTATTAAGACCACATTCATCATGCATCAGTGTGTTCTGTGGCTTTTTGAATGTTAAGTTTATACAAAAAATTCATTATATCTCTCAGAGTTTCAATCAATTCCAAATTCGAAATACGCCATGCCAACTTAAACCTATTATATTTGTCAAATAAGGACAAATGTGTGTTGTATAATGATGATTGAAACTAAGAGTTATATAAAAAGCTATCTTACTCATCACAGCTGATATTTGTCCTTATATTTGTCTTTTTCTCTTCTTCTTCTTCACATATTTTCTCTCAGTATTTAAAGAAAAATGTATTTTAAGAAAACCTTGTCATATGAAGTGTAGAATGCATCCTTGACCAACACACTCACTGTTTTGGCTAATTGTATTCAGTACCACAATAACCCGCGGAGATGAATTATCGGAAGTACCACTTCACTCCAGAGGACAACTACTGCAAACAGCAAAGATGTTCGTGTTGACAGATTTTCGTACCTTCCAACACATTCATGAGGCAAGTTTTTCTTCATTACCGCAATCACTCTCTTAGACAAATCACTCTCTTAGACAAATCACCTTAACCGCTTAACAACTTATGTGATCATATTTCCTTAGTTTACAATTGTGGAGTTGAACAACGTTACACGATGTGCGGCTTACGTACAATGCGCGAACGATGTGTACAAGGTGTGCTAATGATAATTGGACGGTAATTAAACTAGGCGAAAATAGCTTGTACACATCCTGGCGCATGAAACGAACGATGTGTGATGGGCCTAGCTAACATGACTTTTCATTCTTTGTCATTTTATCTTAAGCTTATGTATTTTCTTATTAAGATTATATCGAAATATTTAAACCTGACTCATAATCCAAACTGTCCGTTTAAAATTTAGAAATTGATAATTTCAAAGATTAAAAAATTAATTAATCAATTAATTCCTATCACATATATATAAGCATAGCCGCCTTCATCTTTATCTTGACAATTTCTTGTCGCCAAGAACACCTTCTTTGCCGAGCTGTGGAAATACTAGGCGGCACGCACAAAGAATATATAGACCGAAACGCGTGCAACTAGCATGCATGTAAGGTTGAGTTGCGATTTTATGGCTGTTATATTACTGAAAATGGTCGACTCTTCTAAACAGCTGTCAATTGCATATATAGGCAGGCAAAGCTCAAAGTCACTAAAGAAAATATTATCTCCCTGTCAAAGTGCGTGCCTGAGAGTAAAAACATCAGTTTAGACATTTCTACAGACATTGAGATACTTTAAAGTATGCAGCGCAAAATGTGATATAATGCAAATTATACCGATCAGAAATAATGGATTACAGTGAACCTGATTTCACACGAACGTTCTGGATTTTTTTTATAAATTCTGTGCTAATGATCAACCAAACGCGTCAACCAAACGCGTCAAAATGGTACTTTTGTACCAACATAAGCACACAACAGGGCGAATTGGTGTTAACTTGTACGATTGTTCAGTTATTGTACACACAATGTGGAACTATGTGCGCACTGTATTTTAGTGCGTGCGTTTGCGGTTACACAACTGTACCGCGACATTCAAGTTTAGAAATCTCCTTTAGTCCTGTAATCACCACCGCTGACAAATTTTCCGAAACTACAGTAAGCATGCCTAAGGGCATTCTTTTAACTGTTGCAATCGTTCTTGTGGGTAGATTTTAAAGTGATCAGTTTATATTTTTAGTTCAAATCATGACTGAAGGTCGGAGGATTTATATGCCTCTCACACCTAAACCTTTCAGTGACATCGTCATTTAAAACGGTAAGGGAATTATCTGTCTTTTTTATGTGGCAATACATACAGTTTAGATACGTATTCTTTCAAAACACTTGACAATTGTTTGGTAAAGATATATACTAATGCATTAAGACAACCCACGTATCACACGGCTATTCCAATATTTTACTGTTCTAACGCTACTCAGGAAGCAATTTATTTGTGAAAAGAAACGTGTCTTACAGAAGTTTACGAGCTATAAACGCGTGTTGTAAACATTTATAGTGATTAAAAGAGGGAATAAGTATTAAAAAAGAGTAAACAAAACTGTTGTTCAAAAGTATAGATCCCCGCCTTGATATTTAATAAAGTAGGTCACCTACTAAACCTTTAAAAGTTCGGGTCATCCTCTTAGCAATGAAAAGTGAAGGTTACCATTTTAACACTTAATAGAGTAGGTCACCACCTAAACATTCCTTAAAGTAGGTCAGCTTCTTAAAAAATAATCATTCAGTCACAGTAGGTTCCCGACTTCACATTCAATAGAGTAAGGCTCTGCTTATGTATATTACACAGTATGGTCACTGCCTAACTATTCAATAGAGTAAATCACCGCCTTCACGTTCAATAGAGTAGGGCACCTCTTAAGTATTCAGCACAGTATGGTCACTGCCTAAGAGTAGATCACCGCCTTTACGTTCAATAGAGTAGATCACCGCCTTTACATTCAATAGAGTAAATCACCGCCTTCACGTTCAATAGAGTAGATCACCGCCTTTACATTCAATAGAGGAGATCACCGCCTTCACGTTCAATAGAGTAGGGCACCGCTTAAGTATTCAACATAGTATGGTCACTGCCTAAGAGTAGATCACCGCCTTTACGTTCAAAAGGGTAGATCACCGCCTTTACGTTCAATAGAGTAGATCACCGCCTTTACGTTCAATATAGTAGATCACCGCCTTTACGTTCAATAGAGTAGATCACCGCCTTCACGTTCAATAGAGTAGGGCACCGCCTTCACGTTCAATAGAGTAGATCACCGCCTAAGTATTCAATAGAGTACATGTAGATTACCGTCTAAGTATCTACAACAGTAGGTCACCGCCCTCACGTTCAATAGAGTATATCACCGCCTTTACGTTCAATAGAGTATATCACCGCCTTTACGTTCAATAGAGTATATCACCGCCCTCACGTTCAATAGGGTAAATCACCGCCTTTACGTTCAATAGAGTATATCACCGCCTTTACGTTCAATAGAGTAAATCACCGCCTAAGCATTCACAAGAGTAGGCCCCCGCCTTCACGTTCAATATTGTATATAGCCACTTCAGTGTTCAAAAGTTGAAGAAATCGCCTAAGCATTTAAAACTGTAGATCACTGCCTCAATGCTCAAATGAATCGTCATGATTCAGCGTTCGACAATGTATATCACCAGATAAACGTTTGATATTGTAATTCACCAGTTGAAATTATCAAAAAGGCGGTTGGTAATGATCATTTGCTTGAAATTAATGAAAACTAGAGCATAGTTAATAAATTAATAAATAAATAGATTTATCGATTAAAAACAATTAAGGGCTGCTACCATCAAGAAACGGGGAAAGGTCACGATTGGGAATCTATGTCGTCATGTTTATACAGGTAAAGATCAAGGTAAGCGGCCGATGTAGAAGAGGCTGTTAAATCCTTGATTCAAAGTTCAGGAGGGTATTCTTAATCGACGTGATTAATACATTTCTTCTTTTTTTTTCTTGACAATATATATGATTGTGACATTCAGGGACCTGTTTGTGATAGGAAAGAAAACCAGTGAATATCGAATGGTAAACTAAGAAGTTTGAAACCTTCATTTGGGAAGGAAACAGGGTCATACGTCATTAAGATATGCCTAATAATGTTTTATTTACATTGGTCATCAAGTAAACGAACATAGTACGTGGCCTCAAGCGAATATACAGTAGGGTCAAACAATTGGGGCCAAACGTTCGCAGGTCAAGATAAAGTTGACACGAGAAATAATCAACATCAGGAACCGAGTTGACAGCAAGTCAACAAGAAATACATCATACACATTGTCCACCGTGAGACCCATTACACGCTAGAGGCGATCCTTTGAGTTCTGTAAGGGTACAGGTTCTAAGCACCACATGTGGCACCCGTCATAATTAATAGAATCTTCCCCTACCCTGAGGGTGTGAGCCTCGGATGTGAGCCTCGGGTTAGACAACCAAAAACATCACCCCTCGGGTTGGAGATTTCTCTGTCACACCCTCAAGATAGGGGAATATTCTATTTAATCTCTCCCGGCTAAAACGGGAAACACACCTGTGAATGGTGGGAGAAAAACTGTTCATACACTGAATTTATGGGTGGACTTCCACATCATAGATCTATTTGGGCTCAGAGAGGAAATTACATGTAGAAATGTTGTGTTTGCTCATGCCATTTTATTTAGATTTTAAGAACTAAAGTAAAAATTTCACTCGTTTAAAGATATATTTTTGAAATCATTAAAAAAAAGTCCTTATTTGAGAAATTTTATAATAAAATCCTCGCATCACCCACTTTTTTCAGATTGTTTAAGACAGAAAAGTTGAATTTGCGTCTCTGTTATCTTGAAAATCAAAAGTTTAAAAAGCAGACAATAAAAAGAAGTTTGGCTCGTTTGCACAATTTAATCAAATAAAATTCAAATTACTTCAAATTGATTTGGTGTGACCCGAAGCGGAGCTACAATATAATCTTCACCAAAAGTATACGTCAAAGGATTTGAAATAAAATTACATACAAGTTTTTTTTATTTTTATTTTATCAACATCATGCGATGTTTAATTGGACATTAGTTGCAAGTAAATCAAATTGAAACGAGCACGAAATGTATGTTAGCGGTATTGAAATGAAAAATAGAATCCAATTATCACTACTATCCAATGTTATATTTCTCGGTGGATTATTGCGAACGTCTCCTAGGAATACAGTTTACTTACACTACAGAAAATGAGATTGAATCACGAACTACGTACTTAGATTCGTATACCGGTTTAATAACTCCCGTGGCCTTAAGTGTTTCAAAAAGTATGCTATTCTGATTTTAATAGTTACACAAGATTGACTGTAACGAGATTGTAGACATATCATCGACGCTTGTAGCACGGCCCATTGCAATCAGCAGAGCCGTCCAATTATCGTCTGCTTTTTCTATAAACCACGCATGTGGGGATATTACTCTCTCTAGCGAGTAAGTAAAGAATAATAGCTCACAAATATGACCTCCTTTAAGAAAAGAATATCACGACGGTGTCTGGAAATATTACGCAAATATCGGTCATCTTTAAAAATAGCTGATTTTGTTTAAAGGAGTTTGTATTATCATTATTTTTTTCCTTTTTCTTTCTATATTTTATTTTACTGACATCACTTTCCGATGAATTAACCTGACGATCATTGGAAGAGAAAATACATCTAGAAAAACCAGAATATGACATATTCAACGACGAATGGTGGCGTCTCACTAAGCTGTAGTAAATTATTTATTTTATATATACTCTCCTGAACATGTAATAACTGATAGATACTATATATTTGTCTTCCACATCTACTGCAAGTTTTGCAAATTTTAGGCATCTAGGTTTTGTCACATTATTTCATATAAACGGTTGTTTTATAATTGATCGTTATATCTCAAATAAATAAAGCCCAAACAACGAAAATATTACACTAAATTACAACGAGATTTGAACGTGATTTAAACCTCAGAAGAATACACACTTAATAGTTGGCAGAACGCATAATCTGATACATGGATAAATGATAATCAGAAAATGTCCAACAACATTGAAGGTTTTAGAGTTAAAACAAATGTATATTGAAATTGAATGCACTGCAAGTGTATGGAAGGACATTCTTTCCTCACTGTATTGGGTGCACGTGCTCCGTCACAGACTCGTTAACTTCTCGATCTTTACTCACAACATGTCCAATAGAGACGGCTTACTTCTAAGCAATAAGATTAGCGGGACGATTTCGACTTACCTATCGTAAACTTCCTCTTTCTTAACAGCCACACCCCAGCGTCCCCTACCTTTGGTGTACAAATGCCACAGGTAATTCTGGACTCAAAAGCTCTTTCCGAATGTCACTACTTCCGTGATAGCTGTCGACTTATAACAAACGTTTTCCAAATATGCAGATTAATAAAGACTATGGATTAGTGTTATGGTCGCCATCAGGATTTCGCAAAGAAATATGCTATTTCTCTGTGTACTATGAAGGTCTTGGTTTGTTTATATTTTACACATTCTCGTGCCTTGTTGTTTTGTTGTCACTACCCGAGTTATCAATGTGAGGATGGGGCGTTACTTGGATTCGACTTGGGTATCATCGATAAAGTAGAAGACACTTACTCTTCCGGAACATTTTATCTTATTTTCCTTGTACTTTTTCAAGGGTCACCATGTACATATTTCCTATTTCAATATCTTACCCATTATTTTTCGATTTTGTTTTTCAAACGATTGTTTTGCTTACATTTTTTATTTTATGTTTAGTGTCGTTTTGCTCTTTTTTTACGATCTATTTAGATTGGTTGAAGCCTATTACTTTCGTTGTGATTAGTTAACTTTATCATTACATTCTAAACTTATACACATGAAATATAAGTAATATTTATGAAACTGATGTGACGTTTGGCTCAAAGGGCAACTATGCACCTGTAATAACAGACAGTAAGGATTGTTTGCACATTCGTATTTAGCTGACATTCCGGGTTCCGATTGTTTCACTCAGTGAACTCTTACTATGCATGGACAACCAGTGATAATGTAGCATACAGTTAACATTAGTTACGATAGCTTTTAGATTCCAACGATCTGACAATGTCTCGAGCATACACGAACATTGTGTTGCAGTAGAAAATACACCATTATAGGTGAGCAAGGTTTGACTTTCTAATGTATCATTTCTAACATTGTCATTCTTGATTTGGCAAGTACTCAAATATAGCATACTGCTGACAAATATGTTTTAAATGAGGAAATAGTTTGACATGTCAGCGCATCTTAGAGTATATGTTTGAACTGAACTGAGTCGTAAGCAACCATAAATGTTAAGCAGATGCATATACATGTATAATTATGTACGTTCAAAACGACAAAGAATATTTTAGGTACACTTTTTGGAGTCTTTTTCTTGATAAATATTGGAAAATCCTTAACACAGACTTTGTCTACTTCGGAAAAACTTGAAACTTAGGAATGATATCGGAGGCGTATACGTACAGCAAACCAGAAAATATAAACGCTAACTGTTCCGTATGAAGTAATGGTCAAGAATATGAATTGATGGAGTTCAATGCGTTTTGTCCAGATTCCTGTTTTTTTTCTATTTAAAGATGGGGTCATGACACGATAAAAATACAATGAGGATTTTGTTTTGATTTATAGGGTTAAACGTTCTATTTATAGATACAGTGTAATGTCATTTAAAGAGTGGAGGCATCATTTAGAAATGCAGGGAATACCAGAGTTTAAACCGACTCGTAATTAGAACTCAAAATCACTGCAACTACGAGAGATTATAAACAAAGGAAGAATTTACGCACAAAAGACAAGTATACGTATAAGACCAGGTGTTCCGGAAGTGAAAGCGTCTGTTGCGTAATCGACGACACACGCTATGAAAATAAATGTTGAATCCAAGAATGCAACGTCCTCAAAGCGTAAACTGGGGAAGTGACAACCAAACAACAAGACACATCAATGAGCATAAGCAAATACACCGATCTTCATATCACACAAAAATAGCATACTTCACAATGAGAGCATGATGGCGACCATATAACTTGCCTGTAGTCGTCATCAATCGGCATCGTCATGTTCATTTATTCACCAGCAGTCAACATCAATCACGGAAATCAGGAAAGCTCTTGAATACTTAAATAAAGTGTTACATTTAAAATGTAAAAAATTGTTTGGGAAGCAGGAAAGTTACTATCAAGAAAGGGAAATAACGCGACTGGAAAATCGAAATAGTAACGCTAATCGTATAGCTTAACAGTGAGTCGTCCATATTGTTCATGCTGTAAGTAAAGATCGAGGAAATTGGCTTATGTAGTAGAGTCTGCAGTGTCCCTGGTTCAAGTTCTAGAGGGTATATACGATTAACTTGGTCAATGCATTTCTTGTCATTTATAGACAGCACAACGTCGTCATAACTTAAGGTGGAATTAAAGAACTTTTATATCAAAATAGGAGGATTTCGATTTTGCAGATACTTAAGCGATGACATTATCGAAGTAGAAAGATTTGCAACAAAAAGGTCTTAAGCACCCTGCAAGAAAAAACAACCGCAAAGTCGGGATTGAAAAATAACGCACGGAAAGCTAAATTCGTGTGTAAGTTCGGTTCTCTGGCAGACAGAAAAGAAATAAAAACAAGAAGGATGAAAGCACTTCGCGAAGAACAACGAAAGAGAAAGACACAATGGGATGACATAGCTAGGATACAGCTAGGGCGACTGCAAGAGACAGAGGCAAAGAACAAAATGGCACTAAAGCTTTATTTGCCAGGTGGAACGAATTCCTTCGGGGATAGGTGAGGTAAAATATTTGTTTTTACAAGGATTTTCATTTGAGATCGAACCACTAATCTCGTCAAAATAGATTAATAAACAACGTGACCTTATTTAATAGTTGATAATTCTTAACACGATTTCCCCAACCCACAGAGAGCATTGAAGATAAATATCGTTATTCACACTGATTTTTTCTTTAAATGTATTATATATATGTCTAATCCGAACTATAAAGGAGGAACCGGCATCATATTTTAAAGGATTATTGACGCAGCTGGAAGCATCCACTGGCTGATTAATGCTAACGATGTAGATAAAAATGAATTAAGATGTACAGTGTGATCAATTCAATCTAAATCTAGCGATTCTATGAGTTGTATAATTATGCAGATCAGTCACGTCAAGTGTTGGTGGGTCAAGTCTCGTTCGATCGATACATTCACGTTACAGAACAGATGAGTTTATCTAGGGGTTTCGATATATACATAGATACCTGTCCAACATCTCTTGATTTCGTTTTCTTTATATTTCATACAATTATTTAACATTTATTTTCACACGGACAATTGATACTTTTCAGCACGTACAAAATACAAAATAAAACGTCTCAAAGTTTCTGATTACATTGTATGAAATAAAATACGAAATCCAATGATTTATTGACAGTTTTTCATTTCATCAATGGGACAAAGGTCCATACGCTCGACCTGAGATAGTTTTAGAGGAGGACAAAGGTCCATACGCTCTACCTGAGATAGTTTTAGAGGAGGACAAAGGTCCATACGCTCTACCTGAGATAGTTTTAGAGGAAAAGGTGGTGGCTTTGCCTTTATTTTAAAACCCCAATGAATAGAACAGGTAAAACATCCTTATATCGCTAATATGTGTAAGTTTGTACAATATCCAGAGAGCTTGTTAGGTAGGGGTTGATCCGATCGCTAGGTCTCTGGACTGATACATGATCATTTGTGTTAAATTATTAATATATATGAGATATATCATAACTGTTTTAACAACATTTTATATAAGATGATCGATCCCTTCTACGGAACTATATGGTTTTATACCGTGTACATTACCATATACATGTACTTTAAAAATGTATCGATAACGTAATAACAGTATATACGTATCTGACACGCACAACCTTGACTTAACTATGTGCTCACTTAAATTTTGGCGTTATAAAGAGGTGGTTGTACTGAGGGAGATGTACGAGGAATTAAGAAAAAGATGAAAACATGATATTGAAATGCGTTGGCAGTACAGTGTAAGTGAGGTAGTAAATGGCGAGAATGTCATTATATCGAGGTTTTACCGTATTGTTTTACCGGGGAAATGATCGTTGCAGTTAAACTTTTATCCCTTTGTGTCTTTATGACACAACTTACTTAAGTATATATGCATAGGACATGTTCTTTTCCGGTGTGACTATAATACCTTTGATAAATCATTTCTAAAAAAGGAGAAACACACCTTGTGGAACGTTAATGAAAAATATAAAGTAACGGTACATTAACAAAAGGAGAGGAATCATAACAGCGTCCTAGGCAATAACAAGCAATGTGGCTGGATCAGGATTCGAACCCTGTACCTCCGAACATTATCCTGTGTTTCTAACCAACTGAGCTACCTGGTTAACGGTATAACCCTGGTCCAGGCACGCTACAGGTTTATCCAAAACAAAGTTAAGGGGATTTAAATGTATGTACGCAATTAAATTAAACTCTGTATATGAGAAAAGAAAGATGAATTCTGTAGTGTTTTGCCTCAAACAGGGATCTTAAATATTTCCTCTGTGAAAGACGGAATTAGCATTGGGCGAATGTAGATTGTACTGTTCAAGTCACTGAAATAAATATCATTTTATAGATCAATGACAATGCCTATACTGAAGCATCAATGAAACATCAATATAATACACTGTTGTGGATCACTAATAACGAGATGTTAACATTTCAGGATGGATATTGATTTTCCCTCAATACCACTTAATGCAGTCGTCATAAGCTTAAAATTACCTTAAGGTATTGTTTTCCGTATGATATTGCTGATGGAGCAATAAAAAGACCGTTTTTTTGTCATAGAGAATAATATTTTCGGCGAATTAACCGATTTAAACAAACAAAACACGATGTGTTATAGCATGTACTTAGAGGTCAATGAGTGTACTTAAAGTGAGCGAAGTACGTGAATAAATGGTTTGTGTTAAAAATCTAAAGCAGCGAAATTTTTCTATAAAATAAATAGTTATATGTCACTCTCTATGTAGCAGCTAGGACAGTGTTCATAGTCGATACATTGTACATTTGTACATTACACATGTACATATTGTTTGCCCTGATTTCTTAATTAACGGCTGGGATTATGAATAATAGTGTGTATGGGTTATTTTTGTGTAATAAAAACGCAAAATTTTAAAATAAATTTTATATCTTATTACATGTAAAAGGTTGAAAAGACCATATTTCGTTGTTTTGTTTCGTTGACAAGCAGGTTAAATGCGCTAATTAATATTAACCAGACTCTGGCATGTCTTAGATAAAAATAATAAACTGCAAGAAAGTGTAACTTACCTCAATAGCGGAGTTTATTAAATATTCAGCTTTTTCCTTCATAGACAGACAAACATCCATGGACCTTTTTCCCCATCCGGGTGCTCGTTTTCCCCATCCTGGTCTTCGTGTTTCCAACTCTATATTGTCGGAACGTTTCCCCCATCCTGGTCGCCTTTTGTCATATAGAGAAAATTCTCTGTCATCAATGGAGTTCCTTTTCCCCCATCCTGGTGCCCTTATTTCCATGTCCATTCCTTCGGAATCCCTTTTGCCCCATCCTGGCCTTCTTTTATCTAAATCAGAAAAGTCCGATACGGTTCTTTTTCCCCAACCGGGTCTCCTTTTCAGCATCGCGATCCTGTCCAAAATGTCACTACGTTTGCCCCATCCAGGGCGACGTTTATCAAGAGAATTATCTAAGAAGTCTGTGGAATCCCGTTTTCCCCATCCAGGTCTACGTTTGTCGGGTTCTCCGAACTCTTCAATCGTGGACTCCTCCGATTGACCATCTCGTTTCCCCCATCCGGGTCTGCGCTTATCCATAATGTCTGTATCACTGGAGGCAGATAGCACGTTGAATGTTAAAATAAAGCTTAGAATTCCTACAGTTAAAGAATCCATGATGTGTTCCCCCGAGTCGTTTCACTTTCAGCAATATATTGCTTGTTCTAACCCTCTCCGCGTGTCACTTACTGAAGCTGGGTTTCCCGCGCCTTATATAGCACGCGCGTTCGCGTAGTAGGCTGATACATCATTCACAAAGCGTAGTAAAAGGCAGACGACAACTTCAGATGTTTTGATTAGATGAATCTAATTTCTCAGGCCAATCAAATGAGTTGTCATATAAGACACACACGTAACCAATCAGGGAGACTTTCACTTGATGAGTGTGGAACAGAGGGCGGATTCAACCTCTCTACAAGTAGCTATCAACCCCGATCACACACCCACAATGCTTGCGCTATGACGTACGGTATATTGGGTGCTGCCACCATTGTTCGCTGTGGTCACTCAAACAAATCACCACTGCTACACAGTCACACAACACACTGATTAAATCAAGTTACATTCTGTACGGCTAGTCCTAATTATACCACATTGACACTTTGTAAAACAGACACCAGATGTACATGTATCATACAAAACATTCACTATTTGTACAAATCTACATGTATACCTGTTGTATCAGGACATACATATTTACGTATGCACCGGTGTTACCGTAAGTTCTTTTTATTCTATCTAATTTTTTATTTGTTTGTCTATTTATTTATTTATTTTAATAATTTTTGTGTACAATTTTATCAGCAAAAAAATACAAGAGAAATTAAATGTAACTCCATCCATCGATATATCTTTACCATAACACTTTGTGTAATGGCTACTAAATCTGAAAGCGCGAAAATTAGGGACCGCGAAAAACACTTTAAACAGTATTTTCGCGAGATTTACATGGACCCTAAGCCGTAAATCTATCAAGTATAAGTATTAGTATAAATAAGGATAAGTTTCATTCACTAAGATAATTTGATGTAATTTTACAGCGATTAAAGTCCAAGTGTATACGATCAGAGTATTGTAGTATTGTACTGCGCTACTAGTGACTAGAATGTCGTCATTGGAA
>JAUMHH010202566.1:0-13270 GCA_032359455.1 Chlamys rubida
CACATGTGTTGGCCCGGATGTTAGCGCGTGGGGGGTCTTAGTGTGGGAGGAAACCGGAGTACCCGGAGAAAACCCACTTGATCGGGCAGGTGACCCCAACCTTTTGACGTCCGATCGGGGAATCGAACCCTGGCCGCCTTGGTGAAAGGCAAGTGCGCTATCCACTGCACCACCAGACCACCCAAACCAAGATCAATACTGTTTGTCATTGTATTAGGCTGCGTTCAATTATAATGCATTTCACTGTCATATGCTACATTGTTACAATTTTTAAATTGTACTAGATTATTATGCCTTTCATTGTAATATGAAGTAAAAGTATGATATACGTGTTTATCGTTGCATAAGATATATACTGCTTTTCATAAAGTACATGTATGATATCATAATGCGGTATCGTCTTACTGTTAATTTTGAATATGTACTGTCTACTCTCCTATGTGTCAAACAAGGAAAATGCTTAAACCATAGACTTAACACTGCATGTACTATCATATTGCATGTAAAATCATTCTTCTCTTACTTTCAAACATACATTGCATTTAAAAGGTATGTTATGGAGCCAAGCTTTAACTAACAAATGATGAGTAATTTGTATTTTGAAGAAAAAAATGTTACGTATGTATGTATCTATTCATATTTCATAAAATTAAATTTGTTACATTATAACGTATATGAAGTAGTAAGAAATCCTGTTTATATAAAGTACATGTACCAGGGGACATGGTAGAATAAAATACCGGTTAAGACAGTACATACATTATGAAGTTTTACAAAACTACAAAACGTAACTGTGTTAAAGCGAGGTCTTCTTGACGCAAGATCAAATCATTTTAGTTTAGTCAGTATAATTTTCAGACAATGATTGAATGCGACTGTACCTGAATTTGGGAACCATTCAATTGACAATGTTCGGCATAAATAAATCCAAATACTGGAGAAAAATAACTTCATGATAAGCATTGATTTAACAACATTACACTTGAAAATTATTTAACGGGTTATTTGCATTAACAAAAATGTCGTTATTGTAATAATAAAGAAAAGACTCAAGTATATGCTTTTGGCGGAGGACGTTTTCCATGTTAATTGACTACTTATATTCCTAGTAAATTGAAATAAACAATTGTTGATATCAAATTTGATTATTTTGAGAGATATTTTCTTTGGAAGATATACCAATTTTTTAACAAAATGAATTTGAATTCATTAAATGGAAAATGTATCATAATTCCGGCAAATGTTGATTTACAACGTATTTTAAATTATTTAATAGCTGCTGCATGCAAATACAGACAGGATTAGATCAATACATACGCAATATCTGTGTTTCGGCCTTATCTCCCTGTCGTCCATTTTAAATGTGGGTGTATCACATATGTATACTTGTGAATGTTTTTTGTAAGATCTACAAACATGAATACAAAATTGGGCTGAAAACATCCACAGCTACATGGTCAGTCCAAAGGCCAGCGCGTGCTTCGTGTTCTCGTAAGCCACGACAATAAAACAGAAATAAAACGAACAGAAATCGCTTGATCCTGGTATCAATATAATGTCACCGGTTCGTTCACATGTAAATTCTGTAGATACTGATGCATTTTCCATGTCGACTGGTTGATATAGACATGCCGTGACGACATTTATTGATGAGGCCCAGTGAAGGGTACACTTCAGTCGGAGCTTTCATTAACAATAATTAACATCAATTAAAACGATGGTAAAAAGCCACTTGTTTGCTGATAAACGTTATTTAATGAATACCGGATATTCTTTTGGATATTTTGTAATCAAAATGATATTCTAAAAATACAATTTATGAATATAACGAAATTGTAATATTTGAATTCAATGAAAATTAGTTTTCGTTAAAAAATAACCCCTTCGCGATGGCCCCTTTGCAGACCACCATGACAAAGTGCCCATCAGTCAAGTTGTACGTAACCCCCGGCCCTTTAGTTTACAGGAACATATCAAATTGTGGTCTCTGACTAATTGGCGTCGGTTAAATCTATGATGGCCAGGGCCATTATCATTATAGGTATATGTAATCTGTTAATATACATATCTTTCATCTTAAATATGGAAACGTCAAATACCTATGTATAACCAGACGATGATGTATCAGACAATTTCTTAATTGACGAGGACCGGACATTTGATTTAACGATGGAGACGGATCGGATATACAACTATACATTAAAGACATGTATGAGCTGGTTAAATTATGGACTATCTGTCAATTTCATAATTAAACAATAAACGAATACATATTATTGATGGTCGGCTAAATATACTAAGGGGGACTACATTCCTGTGAACAATAATTGAAATGTTACGCATTGGGCCGGAACTGCCTTTCTGGTTTACAGAAAAATGCTCCTCATCCTCAATAACATTACAGATGTTTTAAAAGCTCCAACTAACAGACAATATTGATGACTTAAATATTTACCAAAATGTTCTTGAACTGACTGGCCCCTTCCCTTTATAAATCTCGGACTTGAGTAAAGCTATTATGCTTGTCCTGTGAATCCTGGCTTCACAAAGTTTTTTTTTACTTTGAGAACGATCGAAGTTCTCAAAATTAGCTTCGAGTTAGGGGTATATTGTGGTTAGTGTTAGGAATATGGTTGTATGTGTTAAGAGTTGAGTCTGGTGTACAGGTTTTAGGTGTTTGGGATTAGGGGTAGACGTTACAATTGCCAAAAAACCCCAAGGAAAATGGAAAGAAAAATCCATTGACTTGAAACAATTTCAGAAATACTAACTGTGAAACTTCTGAAAAGAATTTTGAATTAAAATAAAAATTACTCCAGTGAAACGATGAATAATACACAGTAGTCTTGCTAAAGTCCAATAACTTTAATGGATGGAACCAATCGATTAAACCATCTGTGTACACTGAGAATGCCAAGCTGATATATATACAGTGGTGTGCTCCAATACCATGTAGTTATATTACTAAATAGTTATAACGTATGTATATGATGTGCCAAGTAGATCGATACATTTATATATATGTGCATGTACACATTCGTTATAAATAAATACGGAATAATGATGTCCCAGACATACGGCTTAATACCACCGGAACCGGATGTACGGATCAAAATCTTAATCTATTCCGGCTAAAACTGGAATAAAATTCGAGTGCAGTTCCGGTGCCTATAATCTGCAGTGGTTGTCATGGTTACATGCTGAAGACGTCTTAAGTGCATGTCATTTAGATCATATCTCTTATGATATAACCTTGCTCAATGTATGGAACCTGTGACGGCAGATGTATATGGGTTGGATCACAGGGGTTCGTTACAAATGTCTGAAACACACATATGCTATACTGATATGGGTTACAGCACGTTTATGTCTGCTGTGACCCATATCAGTATAGCATATGTGTATTTCAGACATTTGTAACGAACCCCTGTGGTTGGATCGATCCAATATTGCCGATCTAATACTCTATTGATTGCAATACAACGCAAGGTTTTGATGTTTTTTCGTGTTGTTTACATATTTTATTCACCGTACTGCGATCAGTTTTATCAACAAAGCAGATCATATTCAAAAAAGGAAAAAATTCACATAAATATGTTTTTTATAAGCAAAGAATAGAGATTAACATCAATCGTAACCCGTCGGTTTGGATGTAGTAGATATTACGTACGGTTTAGATAGGAATAATAACTTCAAAAGCGTGATACCTACAAAAAATTAGAAGCGGTGCTTTCAGATAATAAGAAAACGTTTATTGATTGTTAAGTAATAACGGTCCATTGACCCACTAAGTAATACAAGGCAACATGATTTAAAAAAAGAATTGGTGCAAATGTGTCAAGAGAAGATACAGTAGAAAAATAAATAAGAAAAGAAGGAACTGTCAAACAAGGATTAAAACACACAGACGTAGGCAAACAGAATAAATGAAAGAAGTTTGGAAGGATGACAATTGAAGAAAGTAAAGTAAACAAGATTGGATGCATGAATGGAGTATGAACCGAGATTGGTGTGTTTGTGGTATAAAACATACCCCCTCCCCTATGAGGCTAGCGCATGTACGGGAAGAAGGAAGCGTCATGCAAACAGGAAGTGTGGTAAGATATTCAGGAACTAGAAGTAAGCAAGTTATCATATATGTAGAGAAATATAATCTAATAGTATACATACTATCGACGGTGTTATGTTTTCAGAAAAGTCACCAACTGTCACACATTACCATATCTTAGGTATAAGTGTAATGTTCAATATGTACATAATTAAATGTTATGCTGTTGTGGAGAGGTGCTCAGCATATCACTAAAGCACCGTCTCACATGACGTGTGGAAATAGCCATATGGAAATGCGACGCATTATTGGCACGTGGATTAATTATCATCATTTGCTGAATATCCCAATAACGCTACTTTTCATTATCTACAAACAATATAATGTTTAGCGTGAAGCACGAGGCCGAATATATATATTATATAAGCACACGCGAGATTATGCGTGGAGAAAGCCATGTTTCCCCATACCACGCGAGGACAGGGAGGATATTGATCAGACCCCACAACACATGCTCAGCCTTTCTCTTTCTGTGAGTAATGTGTTGACGGATCGTGACATGCTTTTATCGGTGAACGCTGACATGATCTTAATTGATACAGCATAGTTTTATCAAACGGTGAACTATTTACCTTCTAATGGACACGTCTCCACAGGACCAGGAATCTGTTCCATCCATGTTGGAATTGTCCCTATTTCTACAGTAAACGTTAGTCCCGTTCCCGGCTATTATAATATTATAAGCGAAACTATTATAATATTATAATTTTGTAAATACCGTCATAGAAAGCCTAGAGCCAATTTATACAATCGACCACAGCGCAAACAGTGAAAAAAAATGTCATTCTTGTTCACGCCAAAAGTCATCGACGTGCATTTCTATATTATCCGGAAAAATCAATTCTATTAAACACATATGTGGAGAGCTCCCGGAATGTCAGTTTCAGCATGTGCACCGAAATAACTTTGACAGAAATCAATACCATACGTCACAAATCCTTGAATTCTATTCCTCCTGTGTGAAGGATCGATATATTAGTCTGGATGAAACATACGGTTATACACATACAACATCCCAAAACTGACTCGACTGACACAAAAAACCTCCAAATATTACGCGGGAATGTTGTATTTAAAGACTATGCTACACAGATCGACCCTCTCCGTTAATAATTCAGGCAAGGAATTTGCCGATCACTGGTCGGAAATCGATCGATACCACTTGATTCAGTGTGACACAGATTCAGACTGAATCACTCGCGGTCTTTCCACGTGCTAGCCTGGGAGAGTGCTGTATGTGCTCGTCAACCTCCGCGACATGAACAAACGGGTATTATCGCAGGCATAATAATACGTGAATGCACTTTTTCGTTCAAAATCAAGCATGTGTAAATCACATATTCCGATTGTGTGCGGTGTAATGATTCACCTTTCAAAAAGCCGGTCGATATAATTTGTACAAGACAAATTGTGATTCACAGCATCGGAGCTATATACTGGTTCTGGATAATTAACCACGACGAGAAATTTAAGAAAAATCAAGAAATATAATCTGTGCGTAAACATGATTTATAGTGTAATGCACTTTATGGCGAATTGACTAATGCTTTTTAAATAAACCCATTTGTGCCACAAACATTTAATAAAAAAATTAAAAATGAATT
Organism: Chlamys rubida; assembly: GCA_032359455.1. Lineage (NCBI taxonomy): Eukaryota > Metazoa > Mollusca > Bivalvia > Pectinida > Pectinidae > Chlamys > Chlamys rubida. The sequence goes on from JAUMHH010202566.1 coordinate 5,713, forward strand.
TACATTAGTCCGGCATCAACGGCGATGTGTCTTTTCTTGTACATACTTCTTCTGTAAAATACTTATACATATCTGACAGGTGGCAATGAGTAAATTTGATATAAAAGTCTCAGCTGGTCGTGAAATATAATCAATTCAAGTGTTTATTTGGATCACTTAAATTCATGCTGTTATCGCGTGATGATCAGTTGCAAAATGCATATTAAAGTTTGGACATTTACATGCAGAAACCCCTAAAGGTTTGAGAAAAAATAATAAGCTGTTCCACAGTACACGTTATCCTAACGTTATCCTAAGAAGCAACCTCTTCAGCATAGGGGACTTTCTTTTGTTTAGAGGATATCGAAAAAAATGATCGGCTGTCCCGATAACAATACTTGGGACCTATTTGTTTATATTTCGCATTAAATTAACCTACATGTTCGGCGGCTTCGCTCGTCTTCAAATGACCTTAGCTGTTGCGAAGAAATTTAACCCCAAACAATCAAACAAACAAACAAACAAAATGCATACAGATGTGTGCAGTAAACACGGACACGTTAATATAGGTTACTCGACGGTCACTGTATATACATATAGTGTTTTATCCTGCAACTGTGACGAACGTTTGTTGTGTCTGTCTTTTGTTGTCATTTTGATTACGTCACAGATTAAAGTCACCCTTAAAACATACACATTAAGATCAGCGCATAAACGCTGAAGGTTTTTTCCTGGTCAATCCAATGGTTTCTCGTTACCACTTGGATACTTTGTTTTGAGAAACTTGCAGCAGCTGAGTTATTGATGACGACGGTGTTCACAAATAAAGGGACTACTTGAAGGCCGCTTTGAAGTGCAACTGAAGCAGCTGAAACGTCATAACGTTTGACAAGGGAGTTCGACATTTACTGAAGTATATTTTACTAGCCGTACACTAAGTGAAAAGGGAAATATCACCAAAGGAAACAGAACATATGAATATCACAATTCGGCCAATGAAGGCAGAATAACAGATCATTTTTTGTCTCTTAGATTTCCAGAATAAATGAAAAGGTCACCAATTCCTTTCCATTCTGGCACTTCAAAAGTTTGGGTTTAATTTGCACTTACTCACGAAAATGGCGAGGAAGATGATGTTTCATTAGAGAGAATAACTTTCTTGAGAGCGTGGCCCTGTGTAGGTAAAGGCAGTCCATTGCCCCCGAACGTGAAGAACAGTTTTGCGTTAGCAAAATGAGGTAAATGAACGAATTCAATGAGAGAGTTGACCCCACGCACCGACAGATGCAGCTTTCTATGATTTATGTCCATGCTGACGGGCTTTTACAAAGGCGTCTCCTTTTAAGACATACGCTACTGCTAGAGGCCATCATAATCGGTATTCGTAAGGTGTGTATTGAACAGGGTGGTTGATTGGAGATGAATTGACTTAGAAAATCAAGTAAGTTTTTCAATGTTTTCAAGAAAACAGGCCAAACAGACTTTGGTAAGGGAATAATAGACGATGCACTGATAAGTCACACAGTAGAAAAATTGTCTTTTTACGGCGACAGAATCAGGGCAGGGATCATCCCAGACAATCTGGCCGGGTTCCACAGCCCCTTGGCCAGTTGAGTCAACAGAACCAACCCCAAAACAGGGTTTCATGTAAGTCTTGTTTGCTCCTTCAGTAAAATAAAATTCTATGTTCTATTTTGGAAATCCATCACATATGTTGAGAGGATATTACAAACAATGCGGGGTTCGCTTTCGATATTGATATCCATCCCATTCATACTTCACTACTAGGAGTGATTTCTTTTTTTGCGAGAAAGAAGCAAAAGTATTCACGAAGAGGTTGCTGAATATTTACAAGAAGGAAGGATTTACTATTCTGTGCAGAACGGCAAATAGGCCGTTAACGTTTTGGAGGAAACTCATTGATATCTTGGTATATCATCATTTAAATCCGGAACGTAATAAAGCGTTAGAAATGACTGAAAAATGTTTATTCTTGACAGCTATTGATCTTAATGGCGCCTACCTAAATAAACGCCTAGCCAACGAATATAGTACAATCTTCAAATTCATCTGGAATGGGTTCATGTAAGAATTTTGGCATTGGGCTAAATGAATGCTTCATGAAGTGTAACTAAAGTTCGTTCAAAGAATGTTTTTTTTAATTTTTAATTTTGTTATTTTTTTTTGCTGAAATTTAGTGCGTTGGTGCGTTAGTGCAGCTTTAATTATATTAAAAATTATTTAATCAGGGCAAACAAGAAAGCTCTAAGTGAAAATCAGCTTGATTTTAGCAGACAGTTTTTAAGAATCGGAAGGTTTTCAGATCAATGCAGAAACGTAATTTTCTAGACAGAGCGTGAGATTGTTCATTCAGGCTATGTGATCGCTTCCATTAGTTTCACATTTTCTCTTACACAAGAAAATATACAAGAGAAGTGTGACAGCTATGCTGGTATTTCAGACAAAGATAACTTATTCTCAGAGATTTAACTTGTTTGATAGTTCTCTGTTATGTCAGCACTGAGGACAGTAAGTCTGACATGTCTCTGCTATAGACAAAGAGATAAGGTAAAGGCCAGAAGAACTCACTTATGTTATAGAAAATGATGTATTTAGGTCAGGTTATGCAGTCAGGTAGGGCGATGGACAGACTATAGGTTATTGGTCTGCTGCAAAGAGAATGTCATATCAGTGCTTTAAAAATAATGTGGCTAGCTCTCTAATCACTTTGAATAACGGGTTCGGAATCTGCGCATCAAGGTAAAGTCAGACAATGTACGTCACAAAGCTTATATAAACAAATATGGGAGAACATGATCGATTAAGTTTTGAACGAGGTTGCTAAACATATCCGGAGTTGGTTTGAGAAAAGTAATGTCATTTGTTGGCAATCGGATTCATCGGACAGTGCTGAATGTGAATGCTGTTTTTTGTCTAGACATATGCTATGCAGACACTGGTGGAATATTCATTGAGTGAATTGATGTTCAAGAGAAAATTGATTCAACATATGTTTTTACTTCGTGGTATTAAGGTTTGTGGTTTAGGACCTAGATCGACACGTCTGGACCTCTGATGCATTTGTAGAAAAAATAGCTTGAAAGCTTTCCTTCATCCTTTCGGATAGGTGACCGGAGTGATCCAGAAGATAATTAAGGATTAGGTGATTGCAGCTATTCTAGTCCTGTGGAGAAATCAGGCCTGACTAACTTCACTGTTAAACATTGTTTTGCGAGCATTCACAAGACTGTTGAGTTGTAGAAATCTACTCTATTCGCCTGAAGACGACATTCACTCTGAGCCTCAGACTGATCATCTGTTACCTAACAGATAATACTTGCAAAGACAAATCTTATCTTGACAGCCCGTCACAAATGTCACAACGTCATATGGACTTGCACCAACACAGCAGTATGATATTGACTGTATCATCTGGGTATCTTGGTGTGGTGAACGAAACAGCAATCCCAAATGTTCAACTCTTTTGCAGGTTGTAGGTCACAACATGGCAAAGCCTTATACTAGTAGTATTGAATTCTCACATAATTTCCTCGCTGTTCAATGTTGAGGAACTCCAATTTGAAGCAAAATGAGCTGATTTCATTAAAGGCGTGTTCAATACATGCCCACAAGACACTCTGTAATTTTACTTGGTGCGTGTATGTTCTATTATGGTGTTTTGTTTTGGAAACTTTATCCGATTTCCACATAAGGTCTCCCTATATAGCAAAGCAGCTGGTTTTATTTATGTCTTTCACAACTGTTTGGAGAACACCGACTATGGTGTGACAGATATCAATTTCTTGAAGGATTTATGGAAATTTGTTTTGTGTACTATCCCAAATGAAATGAAAACGTCGAAACTGCTCAACCATTTATGAAGTTAGAACAGATATATTCGTGTTTCATAGAATCTGAGGTTGTACTTTGTTTCAAATTATTTTAAAGACAGTTTGATTGAGCACAGATCTAATGAGTAAGGCAGGAAGAGATATCAAGTTTAAGGACATTTCCGTCCCAGAAAAAACAACCGCCACAGCTAGTGCCTTATATGCATTCTTACAACAATAGCAATTTAAAATTGGACACCCTTAGGTACTTTACTTCACCTGTGAATGGTGTCAAAGGAGCCATTTGGATTGGGGATTTTTAATTTCCATATAATTAACAGTATAAAATCATTAAATATGAAACTGTCTTTTGCTATTGTGTTGAGTTATTATTTGTTGAAGATACTGTATATCATGAGCCAGAATGAAGCTATAAGACGGGATGTCAAAATGCTATTTCATTCACCGTATTCGATATCCAAACTAATGTCTATTTTGTGTGAGACGAGATAGTCAGATGTTTTATAGAACTTTCATTCTTTGGAAGTCAATGTCACACTCCTATTGGTGGACATGGGCATATGGACGTAATTACTGAAAATCGTAATCCGTCATATTAAAAATACTCGGATAAGGAAGGGTTATACCTGGATCCCTCATAAGCTTTTTCCATCATGCAGTTTGTTAAAGCAGGTGGTACAACCAAATGGGAAATGATCGTGTTACTTGATTTACCTGGCTGCAAGAAACATCCCTTAAAGTCTTTAGGTACTGTAGGTTTTTTTATCATATATAATTATAAAAAATATATAGAGAGAGACACACAGGTGCATTATGGCTAGCGTATATGATGAATATGTTTAGTGACAACAACATAGCTCTACATACTCGATTGTCTTCTGATATCTAGACGTTAGCTTAGAAATTCCGTACTATAGAAGTTTTAAAACCCATGGTCAAAATTTTCTTGATTTTACTGAAGTCAGCACTTTAATGTTTCAAGTTAGAATATATTCAATTCATGTCAAACATATACACGTCGTGTGAATGATAGTTGATAACGTAACAAGGAGTTTAAGTGTGACGGCTGGTATCTTATCACCCGATAACAATACATGTCTCCATGTCCTACCTGCCATTCCTTCTAACAGATGTTGATGTGCTTCGCTGATGACTTAGTAACTATGACTCAGCTATCAACATATGTAGAATTATATGACGATGGTAAATGATAGGTCGAAATATCCAGTGACAAATTCTTGTAAAAAATTCTTTTACATACCTTATACCTGATGGGGTCGTGGTAACATATGCAGCTGCCTGTTCATACATGGTCAACCTTTAAAGGGGCCGATATCATATCGAAGCCGTTAATGTAGATACCTTTACCACATGTGTGACCAGTACACTGATAAGTTAAAGTTAACGTTGATCTTTTGAACACTTGTGTAACTTTGCACTTCGGACAGGGAAAGGGTATCTGGTAATCCAATATAATATTTATGCATTCATCTAGGAAGATTCTTAAAAAAGATATTAATTCGTTTTAAAGTTACTGTTTGGAAGATTTGACCTTTGACCATAAACTGTGGAATCGATCGAAACTTAAGCAAATCGTCATCAAACAACCAGAACGTATCTGTTTTAATCAGAATCGACTTTGTTTTAAGGATGATTGACATTTATATTAAGTCTCAAGTGAAGTCTCGTTTTGATAAAGCGTCAGAGATAGTTATTATGCAAGGCTATTTTTTGATTTCATACTAACAGTGTTGAACACAATATAATAAAAACGCCATGTTTGTTGGTGTCAAAAGTATGGATTTGTAATATTATTATGAATAAAGGGACATTAATGGTACATCACCACATGCAAATTTCTTCAAAACGTTTTTCTTACGTTTTTTACTTAGATGATTTATTAAAAAAAATATATCCAAGTCTAATATTTCCCCGGCCAGAAACCCTGAATTAGACATAACTATTTTCAAATGATCGCAGCAGAAAAAATGTGTACAGTAACCAATGACTTTATTTTTGATTTTAGTGAAAGATGCAGCTTGGCCTCAAAATAAAATTAGTACGAAAAATGTTCAAATGCCTTAAATTATGAATATGTTTCAAAAACATTTAACAACAGCAAACATGTAGCCCAAGTATTTTTGACCAAGGTGATGAAAGAAAATCTCATTAATGTAATAATATTACACTAAAAACTAAAAGAGTAAATATAACAGAAGTCGTAGGGTGGAGAAGGGGAGGGTGAACATCGATCTTAATATAATAAAGTAACAAACTGACCTTGATTACTGCCCCTTTTTCAGCTGTCTACGTAATTAGTTTATAATGCGAGTGAAAAGATCATGATCTATTCACCTCTTTAGCCTGACAATATTAATCAATTTAAGTCCACACATTTTTGAAGTATCTAAAATGAAAATGAATGTAAACATTATGAAGTTGATTAAAATTCCTTTTTATTTGTTTACTGTTTTGTCGGTCTGAAGGACACTCCATTGACTTATTAGAAGGAACAGACGTACAACAGCAGATGATGCAGGCAGGCATGTACTCTTTCCGCATCAGAGCTGACGTCTCTGTGATTCCTCTAGGGATTGTTCCAGACACATAGTTTTACGTTATCTGCAAACATCCTCCTACATACGTTTTATAGTCCGTTATCAGGTTGCATTTTGTTTCTAGAACGTTCTAGGAAGATCTAGTAATGGACCGTTTGTGGGCGATTTACCAGAAAAAGACGAATGTTAGAAAGATTCTATCTCTGTCGTGGCATTTACATTTATGAAAATTGTAAGCTGTAACGTATGATGCATTGAGCAACGGCAAGCTTCAAATAATTCTACAACTTACAACGTCCACAAATAAAATGCCATACCGGCATATGTATTGATTTGTGTCTGTCGACTATATGTACATGGAACACATACACAAACATGTACAAGATAAGCGGGCAGGAGGGTATCAGTCCGCAAAATTTAGTTCCTTTAATTCCCAAAGAATTCAGTTCCTGTTCTGCTGAAGCCAACACATATCTCAAATGTGACTTTACACGAGAAATGAATTTGATATTTGAGTGCATAAATAACTTTAACGAAAGATGAGGTTGGACCTTTATTACAGAAGGTAAATCCTAACTAAATCCAAATACATCAAAGTCAGACGATTGTTTTATTCAATTGCGGTATTGGTTATCTTCTTTGGAGAAAGAAGTAACCACTAAAAACGGAATACTCATATCAAATTAATAATAGTTGACAGTACTAAGTTAGTGCTGTTTTATTAGGACACTCCAAGTAAAATTGTCAGCAAAACTTTGAAAAGTACACAACTATCAATATTCTAAAAAATAAAAATTAATGACTTTACATATCTACCTGCTATTACCTGATATAGTTGATATGAAACAACAAATTATAATATCAGAGAAATCGACATAACTTTCATCCCTATATTCAGATGCCCTATATTATACAGACGCATCAATTGATTTCCATTTCATGCTTAATAGTGACACTTTATAGAACCCCTTGACACTAGCGACAGGAAAAGCTCCAATTGATACAAAAGGCAAATCAATGAATCTAAAAATACATACAAGACTTAGTGATGATCTAAACCCTGTATTAATTCATACGTCACATGGTTAACTCTACATGTTCGGGGAAATAAGCCTACTGTATTCCACTGCATGTTTTCGTGACAGGGGAGACTGATGTCTAATACCCCCC
>JAUMHH010202577.1:1650-13268 GCA_032359455.1 Chlamys rubida
TAAAACCTGAAGACATAAACTTCATTAATTACACGTTCTAGCCACGGCAGAGTGCCATCGGGTAAGAGAACACAACATTGGCGTCACGAGCAGGGTATCGCTCGCGGGATTTCTGAAATTCTGGAGAGAATTTGGTTTTCTGAGATGGTTTTCTGGAAGAGTCAAGGGGCTTGGCTTGGATCGTCTGCCATGTTCAGTGGTGCGGTGCTGCCGTACGGTATTTGTTAGTGTTGTCCCTCAATAATTCAATTAACCTTCGGGTGTTGAATAAAATATATGTTCAAAATATAGTACACAGGTTAACTTTCGGGTGCCAGTGTACTAATTGCATATTTTGAGTGTAGGTGTTTAATTTTCGTGCGGTCGTGGTGTGTGTACCGCTTTACCCGCGAAAATTGTCACGTGTTTGATTTTTTTCTTCTCAATATTTGAACATTTTTGGGGCCCTATTCAAAAACTCTAGGGTGTTAAATTAGGTTTATTTTTTGGGTAATTTACAGTTTTAGGTGGTGTGTGGTGTGTGTACCGCTGACCCCTAATTTATTCAAAAATTTAACGTGATTTATTTTTATTTTTTGTAGGTGGCCGGTGGTGTGTTACCGCTGACCCCTGACAGATTTAGATCAATAGGAGAATATTCATGTCACAAACTGAAAAATATTACCCAGTGCTAGTTTGCGATTCAAGAGCAAACAATTTCGAAAAATATTCAGGACCAAGGGATTTGAAAATTAATTTCATTGTAAAAAGAGGAGCCAAAATTGACGATTTGAAAGCAAAAACTTTAACTAAACTAAAATCGATTCCAAAAGATCATATTCCGCTTATCAAGATAGGGTTAGGTATAAACAATTTATTGTGTTTGGAAAAAGTGCGACATGGAAAAGTAATTTCACCTTCATCGGAAACAGCAATTTCGGTATTCAACAAACTTGAAAATTTAAAAGACATATTACTTCAAGAGCGAGCGGACAGTATTGTTAGTTTTATCACTATTCCGCCAGCGTCATTCGAGAATTTCCAGGAAGCAAAAACAACACAAGCTCACTATAGTGAAGAGACACTGCTGGGTTTTCAGATATCTCACAACAGTCTCATAAATTCCATAAATGGGAAGCTGCGAAACCAGAATATTCTGAACGAGTGTTGGACCGTAGATTGGTCAGAATCTATTGTTCGTACACACAAAAAGAGAACATCAAGAGGCCGCAAACTGAAAAAAACATTCAGTTATAAATTCAGTCAGTACTATGATGGACTTCATGCAAAATCAGATTTGAAAAAAATCTGGTTTGAGAAAGTTGTGCAGGGGTTTCGAAAAGATATCGAGCGACGACAAAAGACATCGGTCGACAAACGGATTATCGTTAAGGATTCCACCGACGAGGACGAAGTAGACGACGACGACCGAAATTGGAAGCGTGTCAAGAAACAGTAATATTATTGCGGTTAGTAATTAGTGTGCGGTTAGTAATTGGGGTGCGGTTAGTAATTATATTGCGGTTGGTGATGTGATATCGCCTAGTCCCTTTATAATTGGGTTAGATATTAAATTATAGTGTGGTTGGTGATGTGGTATCGCCTCGTCCCTCTATAATTTAATATAGACGCACTCGATAAATCAAGATGTTTCCTGTACGCATTAATTTCTGTGACCGAGCCGCATTATTAGATATTCCAGGGATAGGGACTCGGTTGGCCGATAAAATTATGGGACTTCGGGAGGTTCTCGGAGACATCACAGAAGATGTATTGGTGGCCATTCCCTATTTAAAGCCAACAAAAGAGATGATGGACGAGATAGACTTTTCACCAAAGTTTAGTCACTGGAATGACCCATCATGGCAAGAGGACCAAGGTAAAAACAGAAAAACATATCCAGATTGCCATCGGGATCAATATACCCATGGGGATCGTGGTTTACCGGACAGGAATAACCGTGAGATGAACTCTACCCGAGTGAGGGAACGGGATTCCTATTCACCAAAGCATGATAGTAGACAAAGGTATTGCAGTCCTGATGAACCAAAGTATGATAGGAGACAAAGGTATCACAGTCCTGATGATAATAGGCGCTCATCGACCAAATCAACATCAAGGACTCCTTGGCCAAAGTCGTTAAGATATGACGGAAAGTCAGGGTGGAATGCATTCCGGACTAAATTCACCCGTTTCGCTGAATCAGCTCACTGGAATTCTAGGGAATGCCGTGACAACCTGTGTTACGTGTTGGAGGATAAAGCCAGCGAGTTCTATACTCTGCTCATTGATCGCGAACCTCAGATGGACTTCTATGACATAATGAATAAACTGGAAAGGAGGTTTGGTTTCAAAGAATTGCCAGAAACCAGTCAAGCGCGGTTGAGATCAGCCAAACAGTGGCACGATGAGACATTGGCCGATTGGGCAGACCGTGTTCTATCGTTGAGCACCAAAGCATACAAAGACCTGCCAGACGAGTACATGTACCAACAAGCCATATTAACCATATGTCAGGGAGCATATGATAAGGAGGCAGGGCAACATGCAGCAGTGGAGAGGGTGCAATCAATAGATGAGGCTTTGGACAAGATCAGATGGTATCAACATAACAGAAAGGCCATCTTTGGCCATGATACTAGAAAGCCAAGTTCGTCGTTTGCGAAGGACGATGAGGATGAGTTTTCCCCCAGCGTTAACAGAATGCCCTTTCGCAACCCAAGACTAGACAATTTGGAAAAGAAAATGGATAGCCTTGACAACAGGATATCTGACATTGAGAAGACCATGAGGAAACTCGTGAGCTGCTACAAGCAAAGCCCAATGTCACAACCAAGAGTCCCTGCAAACAATGCATGCTTCTATTGTGGTCAAGAAGGACATTTTAAAGTCAATTGCCCAGAACTGAAGGAAGAGACAAAACTTCAGATAGTAAACACGGCAGATGAGGAGGATGAACATAAAGAAGTTGAAGAGGGGTTGTTAAACAGTCAACGGTCGGAAACGGGGGTCTAGACCCGGCCGAAGTCCACACAGCAGGCCTCGATGTATATGGAGTTACAGGCCAAGACAACTTTGAACAACCATCAATCCAGGAGTATAATTCCGAGTCATATAACCTAGGCATTAATTCGGATACTTCAGATAAAAAAGATATCAAAGATTGTGATGACCAGGAGATCTGGATAAAAAACAGCGACAGCCTGAAAAAACTCAAGGACCAAGATACGATGAAAGGGCAAAGAGATGGAGAAAATATTCCACACATCGTAATCACAAGTGAATCGGATACGGATTCCGTACACAATACAAGTCCGGAAGAGGACCTAAATATCAACCACACGACGGAACCTGGCCATATAAATAAACTTGGATCCAATTCTACGTTTCGGGTTGTGTTAGACATCGCGGGCCAGAAAGTAAATGCGGTCGTTGATACTGGAGCAGAGGTATCGATTATGTCGGATGAGATCTTCAAAAGCCTTCAGGAACGTCCTTCCATTATAAAAGATGTCACCCTGTATGCGGCAGGTCGGGGCATGACTTTTGAGGGCTACATTGTAGGTCCTGTTGATATCACATTAGGAACAAGAGTGTATACAAACAATATGTATGTGGGTCCGATAGAAGATGATGCTTTGTTAGGTTTAGACTTTTTAACACCAAATAAGGCGACGCTAAACTTGGAGAGTGAATGCCCAACCTTGAATCTTTATGGTGAGGAGATACAATTACACACTCGGAAGGAAAGGGTAACTACGAAAGATGTGGAAACCGCGCGCGTGCTAGTACAAAAAAGGACGGTTGTACCGCCAAACAGTGTGGTCAGGCTAAAGTGTAAATTAGACCGGTATATCGACACCACTGAATTTATAGTGGAACCGACTGAGGAACCTAAGTTACTTATTCCGAGAACATTGCACAAGTCGGGTATAGAGTTTCGAATTTGTTGTATAAATACCTCTGATCGGAATATTATCCTTAAAAGGCGGATGGAAATTGCTTGTGCTACAGAAGTCGATGAACACTTAAGTACAGACGCGGCAAATCAACAGGTCTTTATGTGTGAGGTATCCACGGGACAGGAATCCAAGGATACTGTACCTGAACATGTACAGAAACTCATCCAGGATGCCAAGGATCGCTTGAATTCGGCGGAATTGGAAAAATTCACAAGTGTTGTGTGCGAATATGAGGATGTGTTTGCAAAAACTGACTTTGACCTTGGTCAATTCACAGCGATGGAACACACCATCGATACTGGCGACGCAGCTCCCGTCAAACAAAGAATGAGGCGAACACCGACATGTTTTGCAAATGAAGAAGACTCCCATCTGGAAAGGATGCTGGATGCTAAGGTCATAGAACCTTCCATGTCTGAATGGGCATCAAATCCAGTCTTGATTAGGAAAAGAGATGGTGGAGTACGTTGGTGTATAGACTACAGAGCATTAAATGCAGTGACAACTAAGGATGTTTTCCCATTGCCTCTCATTGAGGAATGCTTGGACACACTTACTGGGAATACACTCTTCTCCAAATTAGACGCCAATTCAGCGTATTGGCAAGTACCCATTGCGAAGGGGGACAGACATAAAACAGCTTTCCACACAAAACACGGGTTATTTAATTTTGTGAAAATGGCATTTGGATTGTGCAACGCCCCTGCTATGTACGCAAGAATTATGAATCTAGTTCTTCGCGGCCTGACGTGGGATATTGTTCTTGCTTTTTTGGACGACATCCTAGTACTTGGGAGAAATTTTGAGGAACACTTAGCTAATCTGACTGCCGTGTTTGAAAGATTTCGACATTATCATCTAAAGTTGAAACCCTCCAAGTGCTTATTCTTCCGGGACAAAGTAGAATTTCTGGGAAGAGTTGTGAGCAAAAATGGCCTAGAGGCAGGGGACAAACATATCGAGAAAGTGGAATCGTGGCCGACGCCTACGTCAACCAAGGAGGTTGAACAATTTCTCGGTTTTGCAAACTATCATAGGGCTTTTATCAAGGACTATGCCAAGATCTCGGTGCCACTTTATGAAATCACGGGTAGGAAGAATTTTGAATGGGGGAGAAATCAGGATGCTGCCTTCGCCGAGTTAAAAAGGTGTCTAGTGTCTACACCTGTACTGGCATTCCCAAACAAAGAGGATCAATTTGTGCTCGATACAGACGCGTCTGATTATGCCATTGGTGGAGAACTTTCCCAAATTCAAGATGGCCAGGAGAGAACCATTGCGTATGCTAGTTTTGCTTTAACTGCAGAGCAAAAACGATACTGTACCACACGAAAGGAACTTTTGGCCGTGGTTAGGATGACAAATCACTTCCGGCATTACCTATTGGGTCGTTCGGTGGTGGTTAGGACGGACCATAGTAGTTTACAATGGTTACTGAACTTTAAAGCTCCTCAAGGACAAATTGCCAGGTGGATGGAGGAGTTGAGTCAGTATGATTTGGTAATCAAACACCGACGTGGACACAATCATCAAAACGCAGATAGTTTGTCGAGACTTCCGGAAACGGACAAATGTGGAAATTATGAAGCAGGAACGGACGTGAGCAAGCTACCATGTGGCGGATGTCATTATTGTACCCGTGCTCATTTCAACTGGAATAACTTCATTTCCGAAATCGACGAGGCAGTTCCTTTGGCGTCATTTCAAAATGCCAAACTCCGCACAGTTTCAAATCATGTGGACAATCCTGAGAATATGGACAGTCATGATCAGGTAGAAACTGGACTTAGGATCGAAGTTTCCCGTTCTGGAGTGTTTATTCAAGACATGTCCGAGATTGACCCCAAGTATAACGTAAATGAGATCCGATTATCTGGATATTCTGCATCAGATACCAAAACTTCACAAGAGAAAGACCCAGATCTTGTAGCATTACGTGACTGGCTAGAGAATGACAGGGAAATGTCGGAGAACGAGCTATTCCTGTCTGGGAGAGCGGTGAAGTATTATTGGATAAATCGTGAGCGTTATCAGTTGGACATAGACAGGGTTTTGTGGAGAAAACCCGAGGATCAAGGGGGAGAACCCATTTTGATTGTGCCGCCGGATCAAAGAGAGGATGTTATCTCCATGTGCCATGACATACCCGCGAGTGGGCACCAGGGGATAAATCGAACTGAGGAAAGAGTGCGGAGAAATTATCACTGGTATCGGATGTCGGTGGACGTTAAAAATTATGTTAAGTCTTGCAAGGTATGCAACAAACATAAGAAACCGACGCGCAAAGCCCGATGTCCCATGACCTTGTATCATGCGGGAGAACCCATGGAGCGTGTCCATTTGGATTTCCTGGGACCATTGCCTTGTACCCCACATGGAAACGAATTCATCTTTATGATGGTGGACCAATTCTCGAAATGGGTTGAATGCATACCGCTGCCATCACAGACGGCAGAGAACACTGCCCGAGCTGCAGTGAACCAGTTCTTTACCCGATTTGGATATCCCTTTCAAATCTTCACCGACCAGGGACGCAACTTTGAGAGCAAGCTCTTCAAATCAATCTGTGAGGTCCTTAGTGTGCATAAGAGTCGGACGACCGCGTACCATCCTTCTGCTAACGGCCAGGTGGAACGTTATAATAGGACGCTCATGGACGCGATCCGGTGTTTTATCCGATCTCAGGAGGAGTGGGATGTGTATCTACCTCAGTTGGCTGGAGCTCTCCGATGCTCTGTGAATCGCCAGACCGGATACACAGCCAATAAATTGATGCTAGGTCGGGAGGTAAATCAGCCCGTCGATTTACTCTATCGACCCCCACCAGGGAACAAACAGACTGTGTTGGACGATTATGTGGGGAAACTGGAAGAAGCAATTCATGTTGCAAACGAGACTGCGAGGATGGTTCTCAAAACCAATCAGAAAAACATGAAACGTGACTACGACATACGGGTTAACCAAACAGCATACAAAGAAGGTGACTACGTATATGTGCTGGACACAGCCACCAAGAAGGGGCAGAACCCCAAACTTCAACCATCCTGGAAAGGACCCGGGGTGATTTTAGAGACCCTGTCTCCCTACGTCTACCGTGTTCGCTTGTTCAAGGCTGTGGTGGTTATAAACCATGACCGACTCAAAAAGTGTCTGGATCGTGATGTTCCAGAGTGGCTAGCCACAGCTGTTGAGGAGTGGAGACAGAAAAGCTCAGAGACCTTGCATTGTCTCTGTAAGGGGCCAGACATTGGAACTCTCATGATACAGTGCGATTATTGTTACAAGTGGTTCCATGGAGCCTGTGTGTCCATCACTGCGGAGGAGTCCAGCTGTCTGGAGATGTACTGTTGTCCTCTCTGTCACCTGGCCTAAATAAGACAGGGAGGGATGTTGTATGTAGTAGTTTGTTTTAGTCAATAGTGTACATATTTACTGTTCCGAAGGTATAGTCCAGGTGACACCCGGAATGTCTTTAGAGTCATCATGAGCGGGCAGGCAGCCTCGTTCTGGCGCGAGAAAATGGAACTAAAACTATGAACAGACGATGATAAAACCTGAAGACATAAACTTCATTAATTACACGTTCTAGCCACGGCAGAGTGCCATCGGGTAAGAGAACACAACAGTATGGTGTGCTTTGAAGAACAGCGGAGATATTTTGGCGAGCCACTGTGACTGTATGGCCGGGTAAGTAATGGGTCGTTCTGAGCTAAAGTGCAATTTTGAGGTAGCCGAATTCGACAGAATTTTCCCGGAAACGTAGACATCGTAACCTAATATAAATTAATGTCAACATCGGTAAAGATGTTTAAGAGTATATAAAACACAATTTAATTGTTGTCAACGCCAATGTGAAAGTGAAATTTTAAAGTGAAAAACTACGATATTTAGGACGGCCATTTTGTGACCATTTGAGGGTAGTATGACAACAACAACTGGTAAGTGCAATCTACTGTTAGAACAGTACTAATGCTTTTGTGAAGTTTCAAGGTAATTATGTTTTGTGAAAATAATGTGAAAATCGTATGATTATAAGCAATGAATGTTTCTTTTTCGATCCTTAAAATTTGTTACTGTGGTCGTTACAAACTCGGTCAACCTGAGCTACGCAATCATCGATGTTTCTCCCAATGACCGAATGATGGAATGTTCCATGTTGAGTAAAAATATAAGGGGATACTCCATGCTTTGTGATTCTATTTGAGTGAAGTGTAAAAGGGCAATGAAATAACCTAAATTCGCCACTGGTACACACAATACGTGTAATCGGTCCAATAGCGACGTCCAAAACCTAGCAGCGAAAATACGGGAAATTTCTAATCGTCAACCTGACCACCCCCATATCTTTGTAAAATAAACTCGTCTGACGTATTACGCCATCAGTCTTGGAGCACATGGCCCTGGGAAGCTGAGGAAAATGGAGGTGAGTGACCTCGGTCAAAGTTGTTTCTGACCTATAACGTCCAGATCTGTATTTATGAATAGGATTTTTTGCATTTGTAGGCGTTTTAGAAACTAGGAATGGGGTAAGATATAAGTTTTACATCGTAAAGGAAATTGAAGCCGTATCATAACAGTTTGTTTCCCCACTGAGCCAATTACTGCAAATACACTGAAATCTCGATTTGGACGTCGTTCTGTTGACATCGGAACATTGAGAATAAAATTGGTCAACACGAAGTAAATAACGTCCATATTCAGTTAACTGCGTTTTGCAGAGAAAGTAATTAAATACGGCAGGTTTTCCTAATTTGTTGACATAGTTTTTTACTGCACAGTCAAACACCGTTATCGATTATCAGAATAGTTCAAAACTATACATTAATCGCCACCAGAACTACCTGGACGTTAGTATTGACAATGGGATGTTTGTATGACATCTTGTCAAGTAAGAATAATGTAGCATTCATATCCACTGACACAGTCTTTCTACGAACACATGGACACTTTACATCAAAATTAATTTCTATGCAAAGTGTGTTCAGTAATTCGCTGTGATTGATGGTCGTTATTTTTTAGGAATGGATTAATTTTATGAACCTGTAATTTTTATAATGGACGTTATCGTTGACACATACAACATTATAGTTTTAAGTGTCAAGAAGGTATTTCATAACATCCAGATCCAAATGGGCGGTGATTTGTAACAAATAGTGATGATGGTAAATACATTTGTTTTGAAAAATACGTCATTGATATCCAATTCTCTAACAAAATTCTATGAAAATGATTGTGCTCAAATTAGGAATATATCTATATGAAGGCTTGAATGTTATTTTTGACTGCTTTAAAGCAACTGTCATATAACGTCCATATGAAAAAAATATTTTATTCAATTTTTCAGTAATGTAGAATGATCCTGTTAGTGTCAGTTTACTTCGTGAACAGTACTGTTAACATTATATGGAATACTAAACTTATGATACACTCTTTTAAGAAGATTTATAAAGTGATTGATTTGGATGTTACCATTGACAATTACGAACTTTTTTGTTGTGTCTATGTTTGTCAGATATTCTTATTATTATTGAACTAAATGTTCACTAAAGGTGCAATATAAGGGTTCTGAAATATAAATATAATTGCAAATGAAGTTCTATATTCATCATGTTTAATACAACCCAGTTGAATGGTACTGTTTTCAAAAGTCGTGAACACTGGTCTTGCTGCCAAGCCGCTACAAACAAATGTTCAGCCAGCTTTTCCAACTCATTGGCAAGGTCCAGGTGAACTGAAGTAGCACTCTTTTCATAGATTTTAGGCATGATCTGTGCAACGTGCTTTCCATTCCTTATCTTTGTTACTCGTTCCCACTTTGTGAATTTAATGTTTCTGTTCTCAGCTATTGCCATAAGCGGATTATAGAAAGCAACAATCCCATCAATACCACAAACATCACACTGTCTTTTGATGCATTGCTTTCTATGCCATTTCTCGTTTGGTTCTCTTGCACACATTTTTGTTCAGTGCTTCATGTTTGTTCTCTATTTTTACATCGCTCTGACATTTTGCAGCTAAATGTGAAAGACTCCTGATTTTCAGCTCAACATTTGTGCAGATTTCACACAGACAAGCATTCCATTTCCTTCTTTTAGTTGTCTCCACATTCTTCGGCTTTAATTTAGCGAATGTTGATATGCTGATTTCAGTTGGATGACTCTCTTTGAACTCCCTGTAGGTTTGTTTAATTGTTCTATCTAGTACTCTTCTCTCTTCCATATCTACTTTCATCCTTTTAGAGTCTGGTAGGTTTGTTGAAATATCTCCTTGTCTAAAGAAATTTTCGATTGTTGTTTGTGTTTCAACTGGTGTTTTATCTTTTCTGGTTTTCCTTGGTTGGTTTTCATCTTGCTTTGACAGCTTGCTAAAGTAAGACTGACTTATACCAAGGTATGTGCTTGCAATTTTGTTTGAACGAAACTTTTTCAAAAAGGCCAGTCTTTTCCTTGATACGTTTTGCTCTTTAATGCTTTCAAAAATGGCTCGTCTCAGTTTTATTTTATCGGTTGTACCCTTCCCACCCTGTTTTTCAATTGCTTAAAACTTTAACAATCAACCTCTGCTTCTTCTTTTTCCTTATTTCTTCTTTGTTTTTGTGGGTGTATGTTTGCTCTCGACTCTTGCTGCTTTTTCCGCCAATACTCCCTTTTCTTTTCCCTGTCACTCCTTGTCAAAACTTTGGATGATTTTCTTTTTGCTTCAACGCCCATCATTTTCTGTCGTTCACGGTATCTGAGAAAAGTAAAACGGCACCATATCATGTTTGTGATCAGCGTAGATCATGATCAAGCTGTGCATCTTTGCAGTTTTATCAGGATCTATGCTGTTTTGCCTGAAACTTTTTGAAACCTTTAAAGACGGAATATAAAAGGTGATCTGACTGCACGTATGCGCAGGCTTAAATGGGTCTACTCTAATGGCAAATTTATGCTGCAATGTCCCTTTCTGCTCTATTAATATTATGGCTAATGTATATATTCAATTACACCACAGTTATGATTCTTTTACCTTTCCTGATTCTTCCTATTTTGTTCTTTATCCCTTTCTTTATGTTTTCCCGTTCTTTGGCGCTAAGCAATCTCCTTTCTCAGCCTTTCTTTTTCTTTGAAGACCGGATCATTCTTCCTTTGTTCGCGATACCTAACTAATGACATCAAATGCATGTTTTAAATATACGACATACCCATACCCATATTTTTATAAATATGTGTAAGGTATTAATATGTGTATACACGTATGTGAAAGCTTGATTATTATAAAAAACTAAAAAGAATTTAATTGTTCTTGTAACACTGTATTAATTGAATTACTTAAGATATATATCTAGGTTGTTCAAGTTTTTAATATTTAAATGTAACACGCCGAGCCCCGGTAGCTCTGTCGGTAGTGAACAGTATTAATATTGACCACACTGGTTGTACGCAAATCATAAATGTCTGACCATCCTTTTTCCTCGCAAGACTGCTCATATAATTATTTCCGTCTTTTCGTATTGCAGAGTTAACTGCTCTTGATAGCAGGTATTGATTGTAACGTCATTGTTTGTCTCCCGTGACAATGCGCCACTTTTGGCCATTTGTTGAACGTTCGCCCCCGTGAAGAAGGCTTTGGGTTCTGTCCCCTGGCCGAGACATACCAAAGTCTTTAAAAATGGTAGTTTCTACTCCTGCTTAACGC
>JAUMHH010202588.1:0-13268 GCA_032359455.1 Chlamys rubida
CTAGTTTAACCTTTGGTTTTGTCTGGTACACCTGGTTTAACCTTTGGTTTTGTCTGGTACACCTAGTTTAACCTTTGGTTATGTCCGGTACACCTGGTTTAACATTTGGTTGGGGTTTTGTTGGTGGTAGGATCTGGGGCGTGCTATTTGTCGTTTTGTTTTGGTATCTCCTCGTTTACTGCTGTTTTATAGGGTTTAACGTCCTGTTATAAACTTAATCAGTTCATATTTTCTGGCCAAACTATAATGACGCTGAAGAGCCCGATTATTCACATTCAGATGGTGGTGATATTATTTGTCCTGAAATAACATTCCATTTTTTCTCTGATACTTGATGCTCCAACTGATTCATCTTCTATTGTGTTTTAGTTTGATATATTTTCGTTCTCTTGAATGTTTGAGACGTAGGAAGGCCTTACTCTTTTTCATTGTCTTGACAAGAACTGTATCAAATTCCCCTCTGTGATGTGCGCAGGTATAGTCTCACTATAGTACCTATTGTTACAATCTGCTATTCACATTCATTAAAATACCATAATATAAATTGCAATTAATATAATCAGTTCGCTACAATAATAGGGCGATCTTTGCTTATTTTAATAATTT
Source organism: Chlamys rubida (assembly GCA_032359455.1). Classification (NCBI taxonomy): domain Eukaryota; kingdom Metazoa; phylum Mollusca; class Bivalvia; order Pectinida; family Pectinidae; genus Chlamys; species Chlamys rubida. Next base: position 607 of record JAUMHH010202588.1, read on the forward strand.
GATAACATTCGTGATGGAATGGTTGAGGCGAGTACCTACTAGTCAATAAGGAGTTAAAGGGTCGGATACTCATTTGTCCTCAGCGTTATATAGAAATATTGTTGCAGCATACGTATATTTTCAAAATTAAATTAACTGACACCCCAGGCTCTGGTAATCCCTATAGGTGAACAACTACATGTATGTATACATACCAGTCGGGCACTGTCAATCTCTTATTGACTGTATAGATGTATCAAATTATCAACAACTCTATCATTGACTGTATATAAAGGAACTTCTGGTCACGTTTGTTGGACTTTTGGTAATGTTACATTCCTTTTTCAAATTAAATGATGATAAATCAACAAAACGCATATATTACGTAAAACATTATTTATTTAACATCATGTTCTGTTTCGAAAACATTTTAAAGCTAAATAACAAATATTAAGCAATACTTACAATATCCGTGAAGCTAATACGCGTATCTGTCACATACAATGATGTGATATGTGACTTACATTTGTATGAGGGGCGCTACAACCACTATGACGTCAAATGAATTGGTGGCAATGCGCATGTGCTCAGCTTAACGAAACACACTTTATCTGCAGTAGAGTTAAACCAAATCAGACATCACGAAAAAGAACATATTGCGAGCGACGTAATAAGACGTGCTAAGGTTAATATTCAAGTTTTATATGAAATTGAAATGGGTTTTGACAGTGGAAACATGCGATGTACGTGTAAAGTAAAAATGGCGAACAGATAAATGGACAGACACACATTTGTTTTTATCAAATGTGGTGAAGCAGTTTTAGAAAAATGTAGAATGTAAGCTTAAAAGAATTACATAGTTAGTCCAATACAGAAATGTTTAGGAGCTCAATGTCTGTGTCTATAGAATAAAGTAATATGTATAAAATGCACCTCAGCCTGTCGTAAGATGTTTTGTGTTATCCTGATAAGGTAACTCAGGTCTAGGAATTTAAAATAATATATTGGCGTTACACAAAATTAACAAAAATAAAAAAAAAAATCTGATAGAGAAACTATTAGCCTTGGAATAACATGGAATGCATTTGAATACACGTGTCATGACTATATAGACCAGCGAGGCTCATGAAGCATGACGATGAAATGTTCAAAGGTGGCCAGACTTACTAGTGTGTTACTTAAGTACAGGCGTGTTCAATATTCTGTTTCTCAGTCCTGCACTGGGACCTACAGGACAACTGTGGATTGACAATATCTACCACCTTCGCACTAGTCAGATAATGACATGGTTATGACAAGAGAATGGTAGGGCTGACAGAGATATGACGCACAGGGAAGGTGTTCAACTAAGGAGCATGATGAAAGCCAAGGGAAATCACGTGACTGAGCAAGATCAGTACACAAAATGAGGACTCAAAAAGCTTCATCAAATAAGTGAATTTAGTAGGCATTTATGTGTGATTTCTTTGAGTTAAAAAGAATAAATTTCACGAAATTTAAATGAAAATTCATCATGACATATACAGGAAGTGTTTTCAGAATAATCGCCAAAAACGTTTCCTTAATAGTTACAATGTTAATGTCAAAACAGTGCGGACAAATACAATACGAATGAGTGGGGATCTATCTCCATCTCCATATGAATACAAGATTTCATATTACAAATAGCAAGTGTTTCATAATTACAAAATGCAAGTAGACACATCTAAGATCACAATAATTTTATATACAAACATCCAGCAAAGTCTTAAAGCCTTGTTCTGATAAAAGATCATAATATGCTAGAAAAATAATTTAAGTCACATACATCGTATGTAGTTCATGGATGACAAACACATATTAAATAAACAATGCATCTACTGGCAATGAAATAAATTAAAGGACAATTATATTGACAACGATATTCGACGAAGTAAAAAAGAAATAATAGCACGTGTTCGTATAACGCGAACAGCCTCGGTTTGACGTAGCATCCATTCATTCAGGTTTCGGCTTTTTCTAATAAGTTACAGTGTATGAAAGCTCCCGATTACAAATCATAATAAACATTATACCACAGGAACCGGATCCGGAAACTATCAAAGGGGAATAATTCTATCATACCAGGTCGTCAGGAAAGATATTTTGCACCTTATCTTCATTTTCGTGACCGTAAGAACACATGATTACATATACATTATTACAGTACGTATATTTATATACACAGTCACCTTCTCACCTAGTCTGTGTGAGAGGAGAAATCAATTCCACGAAAGGGAAATAATAAACGATGTCTTGTGTCACTAGCCAAACTATGTGTTACTGTTTTTTCCCAGAAGACAAACATTCCTCGAAATAAATGCACCAAGTCCCCAAGACAAACGGTGGGATACTCATCATAATAGGTTTGAAATGGTTTAACTACTTGATGCTAGTTCTGTCACTAGATGGTGCGAGGGACGTACCACTTGGGTAAGGTCACTGACTGCTCAGGTGAAACACCAAGCACTCACGGTAATGCTGAAGTTGCACTCACAAAGTTGAAGTCATGCGCACGAGACACTTCCTGTTTGTAGCGTATGTGACGCTGTCAACTGCTATGTACAATTTGTTTCCGGGTAGTTAGTGATGCTCTGGCAGTTCCCCAAACTATACAAGGTACAGTGTGTCTTTGTCTAAAAGGTATTTTCCAATTGTGTACAGGAAATCTGCATACCAATTCACACCTTCCCGTTGGCGATGCGTTCCGTTAGGATGCGTTTGAGTCCACGGTAATGATATGTGCTGTGAAATCGTATGTAACAATCGCGTTGGCGCAAACACCGCATGCGCAATTAGTTCACTATTGATCACACCGTAGCACGAGGCCACAACGTCATCCACGACGATGCTGCCCTCTGCAGTCAAGGGCGCGTACACACCGTCTTGTAAACCTATTTTTATGTCAATAATTTTTGATGGTTTTATAACTTCTGTATTTTCGGCAATTAAAACATATTGCCCTATTTTAACAGTGTCAGCGTATCGTGCCTGGAAAGAATGTAAGGTTGTTTGGTTTGACGGTGAAGTGTAAATGAGATGTTTATCAGTGAGAGTTATCGTTCTTTCGTCGCTTGTTAACAATGTGAAGAATAAACCGTTTCTCTTTTCGTCCCTGTCCAGGAATGTGATGACGTCACTGAATCGAAGAGTTCCATCTTTCGTCATGGCCAAAACTTGGTCTCCAACCTTGATGTCGGAAACGAAAACTCGCCCTCTGTCGGGCGTTTGTACAGTTCCTGTTCCCGTAAAACAGCCTCCAATCTTGATTGCAGCGGACGATTCTGTAAAAGACAAGATATTTTATTAATAAATGAACCTTTCTGAGATGATGATAGTAAATGAATATTTCTGAGATGATAATAGTAAATTAACCTTTCTGAGATGATGTCTATAATGATGATGATGATGATGGTGTTGAAAGTATTTCTGAGAGGCTATAGAGTAAATATTACAGTTTCTGAGAACAGCTGAACAAAATGTTTGATTAAGTAAGCATACGAGTACATTGCCTATTGACTTACAGTCAATTATAGGAGTAAGATTGTAATGTATATTTAGTATCGCACTATAAACAGACCATTCCTTGACAATTGAGAGAGTTTGGAGAGGATATCTGTTCAGTCTGTCACTCGGTTTGTTTAATGAGACTCTGTATTGCTCGGTATTATGTGATAATTCAGATCATGTTGTCAAATTAATTGATGGAAATCGTATTCCATCAAGGAGCTGGCTGTCAGATCTGGCTTCTTATCAAGTACATGTTCAACACGGCATGATCAGTCGGCGAGGGTGATTACATATGTAAGGGTTTCCTACACACGGCCGACACGTCTGCTAGTGTCCCCGACCCACCCGAGTGTTTGTTCAACACTTTTCACTGCCCATACTGGTATGTAGGGGTGTATGGCCCTTTTACAAACATTCAATCAACAAGAATCATTCTCGGCCCAGTTTGAATAAGTCAAAGCAAAGTTGTGATAGCGACACATGAAGGGTATCTTCACCGCAATGTTTATGTGTTGATTGCCTAGCAGACTTTGACTTAGTTTTCTGTGTGTGCCTGGTCGAGGGGTATCGCTATAACATATTCTACACGGGTCAAGCGCTGCTAGTCACCACCCACTGTCGTAACTTATACACACGTAATATGAATATCATCGTAATGTTATACTTAATTATATCTATATCCGAAATTTAGTTAACACTAACACAATATTCATATTGCGCATGAGATATGGGTACGGGATTAAACTTGCTTGAGTAAACTCGATGCGTTTGTATTACATTACTCAGGTGTTAAAACGTGCACTTGCTATTGCTTTGGTTTTTAATTTGTTGATTTAATAAGAAATATAAAAGACTTATGGAGATGATGTATACATCGAAGAAGAAACAACGATGTGGGTTATACACAGGTAGGCTGTGACCCTGACACAAAGTCACTCGTAATCACTCTGAATCTCTGTGAAAATATGCCAACATTCCTCATTGTGTTCTTTTAACTTTTAAAACTATTTCGTTCATCCCGTGTTTCCTTCAGACAGAAGGATTCAGAACGCTTTGTGGAATGTTAATTTGCGTGTAAAAGTATGGCGAAATGTACCATTAAAACGCGTCCCTATTTCCCTGTCGGTGCACACTGGTAAGGTCGTGGTATCGGGATGATCATTGGCCAACATCCAGGCCGTGCCCTATGTAGTCAGGTTTGTCAGGTCAATCTGGTACCGAGAGGCTTATGTTTGAAACCTTACAGTAAACAAATACCGAAAGAATATACCTGTATCCTAATATATATCGATACAAAATCCTGTAGATACCTCAAAGAAAAATAAAGATATAGAAAAGCGTATTTCATAAAACGTCTTCTGACATGATTAGCAAACCCTTGATATAACTACCGGAAAAAACACGGTCGTCTGATATCACGAAAGGAACCACTATATCTAGTTATCGATATCTACACTGTCGTCTGATATCACGGAATGAACCACTATCCCCAGTTATCGATATCTACACTGTCGTCTAATTAACCACTATCCCAAGTTATCGATAAGTAAAATCCTGTCAGATATCAATACGATGAATCTCTGTATCCGACAGAAATAAATAACATTTTTCTGATATTGATACGATAAATTGCGGTCTCCTGATATCGATACGATAAACCGCGGTCTCCGAATATCGATTTAACACTTATTCTCATATTAATACAACAAACCAGACGTGGCGCATCAAAAATAGACCACGCTTCCTAGGTATGTTCGGGTATAACAGGTGCACGGGTGTGTCCTGAGATTGACGGGGAGAAATTTCACATCTCCATGTTTATGTATATCAGGTGTTTTTCTCCGGTGTCAGTAATAATATATATATGTACTGAGTGACAATCTAAACGACCAGGGTCAAGGACAGTCGACAAGCAACCGTTCTAGTCGTTAATCCGGGAAGAACCGTTTTTGGGAAAAAGACGAAAAATAAAGATGGCAATGTATTTTCCTTATTTTCAAATTTACGAGAACAAAGAAAGTAACAGTTTACTCTTACGGTAATACTGTCCTTTACATTGTTACTGCAGGAATACATTGACATTCTTAAGAACACAGCGGCCACATCCTCAAATATTGACCTTTATGGACATTGTTAGAAATTTCAGGTGTTCACGTATCATGAGTTCCGGAATACTCGTGTTCAGAAACATTTAGATAAAATGTCGTCATAAGAATCCGATTGACCTCTGCATTGAACTTAACGCGTAAAACGTGAAGCATTTGAAGTCAGTCTAATCCTCGGTACACATGGGAGTTGTAATCCGGCACTCCATAGGTGTCTTTACAAGTACGGGGCACCCGAACGACCGTCACCAGTCAGGAACTGTTGGACGAGTACACCCGACAATGTGTGGAAACATTGCGCGAGCAAATTAATATACAATACTAAACACGTCGTGAAATTATAATTAGTATCAGGAGAATTCCCTTGATTATTTAGATTGTTATCCAATCCACGACATCTAAATTATACATTTTCTGTAAAGACTTTTTTCCTTCTCCCTAACCTCACTATAAAGTAGTACGTATTAATCCTGTGTATTATTATGGTTTTATTTTATGACGAGGGTGACGCTGTTCTAAAGAATGCGTTGGGAGCCTCACCGATCCTGTGTCCCCATATCTGGGCTACACACCTGGCCGAGATATAGCTGTCTCTAACGTTTGAAGATGAGTAAAAAAGAGGAGCATCTCTTAAACTTCAAGGGGATACAAATACGTGCTTTACAAGAGCTATGATAATGACGATAGCGTTTTAATAGAGGCGAGTATAAAAGCATACGTTAGCCGCACAGACTATGACAGGGGTCACCATTGTATTACGTGTAAGCGGACGGTAGTGCTAACAGGTAGTGGCCAAGGAATGCCTTTCAAAAACAGGCCAGTAAAATATCGATAACATCTGTTATGTAACTTAAAGTCACGAGTGAATTCGTCAGTAGGATTGGACGTTAAACTAACTTCAAGTTTACATGTCCGTGTGTTCCATATACATGTACCTGTCTGTAAGATTCTTACACCTTACTAAGTCTGATGTACAAGGCGCTACATTTTAAGTCTGGTGCAAAAGACAAAAGTACCTTTATCGTTTTTTGTCGGTATGCAGGAAGATTTTCTTTCTTTCAAAGGATGCTATATAATTTGGTTTATTTTCTACCTTATTGCAACCGGGTATACGAAAAGTCATGTGATTTGTTAAATATATGCTTAGAAGACAACCCTCGGGGTAAGTTTGTTTAACGTCGGACCATATACAGAGCATTGAGCTATATATAAAGAACCTTATACATGTCGGGCTAATTCCATTTCTATGTAACCCCAAATGTGGCCAAAATCGCGAAATCATTTGTGGACATCGCAAGGCAGATATATTATAGATTAGCAAATAAGATAGACAGCATCCTTTTTGCCAAATAATCACAATGGACGCGTTTTGTAAGAATAACGTCAATCAATAGAAAGGTGGATATGCTATACAATGTATACCCTGTAGAATCAGGGAATACGGGTATGTGTTCACAAAACCACTCTCATGCTCAAACTCAATGTATGTGCTCAAACGAATTCTCTCTTGTAAGCTGTTGATTCTAACAACGTGATCAAAGTAAGTAAGAAATTGAACCTATAGGTATTTTAAAAATAACATGACAAGTTAAAAGGTACTTTCTCACTTGAATTAAAAAGTTGAGGTTGAGCATACAATTTGAGTTTAAACACCAGCTCGGTTTTATGAATTTGGACAGTAAACATGGAGAAACATCGGTGACATCACGTCAACAATGTATGCTATGTCATTAAATAATACATGTAATAATTATTATTTTGTGCAAGAATTCAATGAGATTCAAAAGTTAATCTCGCCCAACAATTTCTGTTGTTGATATTGCTACAAATCTGTCTAAATTACAGGAGAAAATATGAGCTCATCATAGTTGTTATATACATGCGCAATACGAATGGTTGATATATCGGTTATGAACATAAAATGTTATGCAAGTGCGAAGCACAAATGAAAAATCTTAACCTCTGATGGCAAATAACGTCCCAATATTACTGCATAGTAATTATTCCTTTAATCAATTATGCAGTAATATATATTTTCAAGGGGTTTCCTTTCAAAATGACTCCTTATTTACCTGATTTTACAGAGCAATGGATGTGGCCACGTGATTCATAATACACCCAATCAAATCCAGCCTCAACCGCCAGCCGGGCCAGCAGTCCATATTTGGTGCGATCCCTGTCGCTGGTGGTGATGTCTACAGCCCGACCCTCGTAGTGGAGAGAGTTCTTGGCATGGTGGTCATCTTCGTCCCAAGCTTCTGTCACTCGCAGCTTCACGTTCGGCCACGTGTTCATCACGGACACTGCCAGCGTGTTCAGTTTATCCTTACATCTCTGAAAAATAGTGCAGTAAAATGTGAGACTCGTATCATTGCGACGTTATATTAATGAACATTACCACGGCAGAATCTGTTCTGTAGATGTTTAAGTCAGTTAACAATGGTCGAACTATTGTAAAACTGTCTGACAAGTCAGTCCCTTAGAGAAGGTCTAAGGTCAGATATATACGAGAACTGCCTGTAAGTTTTTGCGTTATAAAATGTTTATATATACGCATAAACGCACTAGAACTGTCTCGTAAGTCGGTACTTTGTACTTAACTGATACGTTATTGCCTTAAATACATGTCTATAATCAGTGCATGGTATAACGGTCTGTATATATTCAAACCTTCTGGTAAGAGAGTTTAGACAGAAATATTTGAGAACTATTTGTTGTCCCTATATGCATATTAACATATTTTCTAATCAAAACAAGAGCAAAAATACAAATAATTTTCTGATTTTCATTATTAAGTTCTCTCCCGTAAATTGGTAAGGATTAAACACATCTTGGTACACTAAGAGACCGTGGCTTAATTGAATATGTTGATTTTGGTGGTTCCACTCCTGCTTTGTTTTGTTGGCCGTTATTTAACAAGTGAAAACGACGATGGAAGCATATTGAAATGCCGACACTATAAATGAAGCGCATACAAAACACTCCACACGGAATCCATGATTCTATTTACTAAGACACAATGAAACTTAATATTACTGTACCTAAAATCAACCTGCAATACACCTACAATGTACTGTCATCTAGGCTTCACACAACACCATCGTTGTTTGTTCGATACTTTGCGATAATAGCATTTATTGTAACGTCCATTTTAGATATCATGATGTATCATTGACTCTCAAATGATTCATATTTATAAATACAATTGTGGTCACGTACATCCTTGTTTATATGTTACCCTAGCTGGGGTATTTCTATCTTAATATTGTAATAAGCGGCTTATTTTATTGAGTAAAATATTAGACAGAAAATTCGTGGATCATAAGTTCTGTCAAACGTTTTGGATAACTCCCACATGCACTGTATTATAAATCCAAAGTACAGGGCGTTTAGATCTCCATAATTTACGTTTTTTCCTTTATATGTGAAAAAGTCACACGCGCACTAAGCTGTAGTGAGGTGTCTGGAGAGAGTTGACTTTTATACGTCTGCTAGTCTACTAGTGTCGCCCTAAAACGCGACATTCATTAGACGATATTTGACAGATCCGTTACCTAAAACAAATCGGCGGTGATCCCACACAAAGTCTAAACAAATAGAAAACATTGTAATTGTGGCCCTGCCTCCTACCGTGATGTAGGTAGTTGTGTTGAGTTGACGTTTACGATGACGAGATCGGCGATGATCGGTTTATGGTTGACTGATACCATGGTCCCTAATCAGGCCGTGGACAACGACGACATTAATGAATTACTGACGGATGGCCGTGCGGTACAATATTAACTGTACTGTGATACACCGGGCCTAATTACCTCTCGCCGAGTGGCGGAACATTTCGTCCAGACCCATCACGCCGTAAATATTGTTTATTTCCTCATCTCGTCTTAACATAAACAAATCCTTCACACACAACACATGTACACAGACCAAGTGTGCATGTGTATATCAAATAATACTTTATTTTAAGTAAGTCTCCAGTTTGTCATATGTTTTATTTATGATAATCCTCCGTTTGCCTGGAAATGCCTCAATTACTCTATGGTTGTTTCACGAGTTTGTCATCATAAACCGCATTTCCTCAACTCCTCATATAATTCATTTCCTGTTAGGCAGCGTAAGTGGTATCGATATCGGTATTATAGTAAGATGACTTTAAACTCACTTGTGACACTATTTACGGCCACTGATACCATGCTTTAGGCAAATTTTAATATAACTTTCTTTATTAGATATGAAAATATAAATACTTTGAACAATATAAACCAGGGATGTATGTCCTGGAGCTATTTAGCCCTAACTCTTTCAATATTGTTGGTGTAAAAACTGAATTATTAACGAGAGAGCTTACGTGTGATAAATGCTGCCGACATCAAAGCTGTATGTGCCGATTCCCCTGACTTTTGGACTATGTTAGTGATAAATGTTGGTACGACGGGCTTATTGGGATAAACAGAAGTCGCTAGATAAAACAGTGAGTATCCCGGCTCTGACCTACCCAGCTCGATCACGCATCAGACTGAGCAGAAACATTTCTCAAATGTCTTTCACTATTTGGCTGTGAAAAGTTGCCGTAAACACGATCAAAAACGCTTTAACAAAATTGCTTGTTGTAAAAGTGACATTCCCCACCCCGGAATGTCTGTGACCCTCACAAGAGATAATGGCGTAACGTAGCCACTTGAGAAAGCTCAGTCCAAAGTGTTCGTTCCCGAATCACCAGGTAACACAAGTGTTTAAAAAACTTTATAACCCCTATTTACCACGGCTAATGTTGTACGGCGCATGTTTGTGTGTAGGTTCAGTGAGAAGTCGTTATCACAATAAAACAATCACACACTGCACCTCCATGTGTTACTGCAATACCCTAACCCTAAATCAGGCCAGATCTGTGTCACTGCAATACCCTAACCCTAAATCAGGCCAGAACTGTGTAACTGCAATACCCTAACCCTAAATCAGGCCAGAACTGTGTCACTGCAATACCCTAACCCTAAATCAGGCCAGAACTGTGTCACTGCAATAACCTAACCCTAAATCAGGCCAGAACTGTGTCACTGCAATACCCTAACCCTAAATCAGACCAGAACTGTGTCACTGCAATACCTTAACCCTAAATCAGGCCAGAACTGTGTCACTGCAATACCCTAACCCAAAATCAGGCCAGAACTGTGTCACTGCAATACCCTAACCCTAAAACAGACCGGAACCATGTGTCACTGCAAACCCTAACCCAAAATCAGGCCGGAACTGTGTGTCACTGCAATAACCTAACCATAAACTAGGCCGGAATTGTGTCACTGCAAACCCTAAACTGAACCCAGGCCAGAACTGTGTCACTGCAAACCCTAAACTGAACCCAGGCTGGAACTGTGTCACTGCAAACCCTAAACCAAACCCAGGCCGGAACTGTGTCACTGCAAACCCTAAACCCTAAAATCAAGCCGGAACAATGTGTCACTCCAATACCCTTACCTAATGCAGGCCGGAAGTGCGTGTCACTTCAATACCCCTATCCTAAATTAGGATGAGACTATGTTTCACTCCAGTACCCTCTGTCGGTCTATACCCTACAGGTAAATGGACTCTGTGGGACAATACCCTATAAGTAAACGTCTCTGTGTGACTATACCCAATAGGTAACCGGACTCTGTGTGACTATACTCTATAGGTAACCTGACACAGTGAGACTATACCCTATAGGTAACCGGACTCTGTGGGACTATACCCTATAGGTAACCTGACTCTGTGGGACTATACCATATAGGTAACTGGACTCTGTGGGACTATACCCTATAGGTAACCGGACTCTGTGGGACTATACCCTATAGGTAACCGGACTCTGTGGGACTATACCATATAGGTAACCGGACTCTTTGGGACTATACCCTACATCGTATAAAATGGTCCTAATTGAACTCACAACTCTATTTAAGATAGATACAGCACTCTCCTTTTATATCAAGTTTGTTATATGTTTCTAGCCGATATATTTTGTGCGAACAGTGTTTGCTACAAGAACAATTGCATTGTTTTACCAAACTTTCACAAACTTGTAAACTGGTTGGCAAACCTCTAATGGCAGGTCAGCGTTAACGTAACTACGTGTACAGATGTTACTGCACTTAGAAGTCAAGTTGATGTGTGCATATACAGCATGAACCTCAAAGCGTTCACGATACCCTTTAGCAATGTCGGACATCGTACATCTCACCAGCCCGCCTCTCTACCCTCCCCCAACGCTGTTAAAACATATACAATATGGCCGATAAGTGGTTAGGTACATAGAACGGACTTCACTTGAAACGAAATAAAATTTTGTTTTTACAAAACATTTTTATGAGATAAAATCGCGACATGTTAGCCTCGACATTAAATGGTTGTGGAGGATACACAGTTTGTCTTGTGTGCTGGCCGACCGCGAGCTCATTTGTGTGTGCTGTTTATTAGAGTTCGTGGTGTAGTGAGTGTAATATGATTTTAGTTTTGATTTCTCTTTTCTTCTCACTTCTTTTTTTTACCATGGCTCGTGTATTTGATTTTTAAGGAGTGCTCGTTTCTATTTGAATCATTTGTACTCATGCCCTTGAAACAGCCAGAGGGGTGTTCAGTCCAAGAACCGTAATGGATAGAGTGTTGATTTAGTAACATTTTTACTTATTTTTTAATATGTTCCGACATATTTTTATATATTAACTGTATTAACTGACTGATTCAAAAACTACAGCTTATCAAAACTAAACCTCTACTTTTAATCCCAGTTATCATATATGTAATTTAATTTAATTTCAAATTTTCAAAAATCTGTAGGTTAGCTATGCGTAATATAACCATCAGTTATCATTACCAATGTATAATTAATCTAACCCCAATTTGCTTAAAGTGTTTGTAATTTAACCTCCGTTTCTTTCAACTATATATAATGTAATTACCTATTCTCTTAACTATTATTATTCTCTTTATTGTCTTAACTATAGGGTGGTCGGGTGGTGCAGTGGATAGCGCACTTGCTTTTCACCAAGGCGACCGGGGTTCGATTCCCCGATCGGACGT
>JAUMHH010202599.1:0-13268 GCA_032359455.1 Chlamys rubida
CCACCCCCACCCCCCTCTTTCACCAAGCCGACCAAAGTTCGATTCTCCGAACGGCATTGAAAATGGAAAGGGACATCTTCCTACGTGGAATTTCTCCGGATAGTCAAGTTTCCTCCAACCCCCCTGCGCGCTTCAATCGGGACCAACAATAGAGATTTATATAAATTAATAAAACCTGTTTCATTATTAATGTAAAATTAATAAAATATCTGTATTAATTATTAAAATATGAAATGTAATGAGATTTGAAATTTACCGAGCATAATATGGAAAAACTGGAAAAAACACAAACACTTTTACACTAAACAAATCGACTAAGGAAAAATATGAAGCAAGCATTTAAAGTTACACCCGCGTGTCAATACTTGTATAATGTCTAATTAAAAAAAAAAATAAGCCTGATTTATACGTTTCTCCAAGTCAGCGATATGAAGATAAAAAAATTAGCATGCTTAATTGATATATTTCTTTTACGGTAATTTTAGTAAATTTTTATACTCCAGATATGTCACGACGTACAATTTATGTTTTTTGATAACGGAAAATCTTGGTAGCTATGTATGGTCTCTAAGTGGTTTTGATCAGTAATTACGAAAAAACCCGTTTCTAGTTTCCGGAGTATTTATGAGAGTTTATTAGTCATGAAAAAGATCGTTTATTTTTTTACTTATTAAGTGGATTTAAGTATTTGTAGTATAGTGTACTATTTCAAATAAAGATATCAGCCTAATATCGCTACTGGGAGAATCTAAAGTAAATCAGACAATCCCCTCTCTTTTCCTTGCCCAGGAGGTTCATGATATTTGCTCACGTTTTAAAGCTATGCTGACAGAAATAGTATATATATTTTTTTCCCCGACGATATCTATACTTTATTTTATTTTATTTCGCAATTAAACGTGCGACATACTTTAGTGAAACGGACACTTGGTCCTTTCAGCAACAGCTGGTAGCAAAATAAACAATTGATAGTTTAGAAACGTAGATGATGCTATCAGACCTCAAGGTCGATATGAAAACATCAACATAATCACCACCACCAACAACAACAAACAACAACAGCAGCAACAACAGCAACAACAACATTAACAACAAACAACAACAACATCAAACAACAACAGAACAGCAGCAGCAACAACAACAACAACAACCACAACAACAACAACAACATCATCAACAACCACGACGACGACAGGTAATGATGAGAATCGAAAAGGAAAGTTAGAAACCGGATACCTAAAACCACGTGCGCCTGAAGGGTAAGCGTTTCCTGAATAACATCTGCACTACATGTGGGACCCAATGGAACGTACGTCTGTCTGCAACTCGTGACGTATACGTCAGTACCGTATTTTGATTTGGATAAACGTCATAAGTATTTACTAGTGTATTGATTTGCATGTTGCTAATTCACAAATACACCTCACAAGATACAAAAACCGTATCATACGTCATCCTTAACACGGGGAACAAAGGAACAATACACCAGGTTGATTACGTAATAAAATAATGAAATATGGATCATAATAATAAATTCAATATTCAGATATGCAAACGATAAAAACCGTTTTGTCATTATCGTGTCTAAAATATTAACAGATTATTTGTTACAAATCAATAAGCTATGAATAGGAAAATTTGAAAACAAATGCTTATACGAGAATTGTGGCGAATTAATATTACGATAGATAATCGGGAACTGTCGGGATTTTCCGTAAACGAATTATCGTATTTTCCCGTTTACGGAGAGTGCCGACGTTTCCGGAATGCACGCGGATAAGTTATATGCCATCTTAACTCACACACATAGATAACGTGTTAGCCTAGTCACAAAGAGCACTTATAATATTTTTACGTATGATGACGATGTCCATAACTGTTAGGATGGTCTATTGACACGTGGGTTGTCAACATACCCAAGGACTCAAGTATGACCCATTCTACCGACGGCACACGATGAGATACTGTACATCACTGCTACTTCGTGAGTAATCATTATCTGCGGATTTGCACTACTGTAGGTGATGATGATCATGAAAAATAATATCGACCTCTATTACCACGTGTATCACCAAAATACATAAGAACGCGTTTTTATTCATTATGTCTACTGAAAGTCTTTTATGCTTAGTGAGATCTTTGTGTTTGCGTTAGCTCACAAGTAAAGACGATCGCGGACAAGGATATCTCACGAAATTTCATTAACAATAAAATTACCTTTATATATCTCTCATTGTTTTCTTCATGAATTCATATGCATTTTAATTGAAATGTATTCATTGCTTAATGAACCAAGAGAATATGCATACTGCCATTGTTTGCAAAACTCGCCAATTCGCACATCTCCCTGGAGACCACAGGAAAATACCAACTACGTCATCCAACTAGACTCCCCCCACTTGCAGAAGAACTATTTGGGATACTGAACGTGGGACCAAATCGCGTCACCCATCTTGCTGAACGTATGTATTAAGTTGTTATCAAGTACATAATACATAATCATTTATTGTTCAATGTAAGTTTTGAAGGATTGGAGTACACGAGTGTGGCATTACTATAACTGCCTTGTCAGAAAAATAACGAAAGTGTACTTAGAAATAGAGTAAAACGTTGTTTATTAAATCAGAAAATTGTGAACATTTTTGTACACGAAGAAAGAACCAACGTTATACTTCTATCACCTTCTGTCCAAGGTTCAGGACGGGTGACACTTGTTGAGCAGGGACCGCTGATCCTTCCTGAACACATGGGTTTTGTGAAAGTTCATGATGCCTTTCCTTTTGTTTTGGTGTATCCAGTTCTTTTTCATTTATAGACTTTGAATAAGGAACTTGTCCGTGTGTATTTTGCGATGGTTTCTAGTCGAATTCGAGATATTCATAGTCATGGCAAAAACTCGACATCGTCTTAATTGGTGTTGCCTTTTAGGTTCACAGTTACCTAGCTAATTTCAACTGCTATTTCATTTAACAGACCATACTTTCTTCAACAGAAAGTCATTCTTGATTCGGACATAACAAATTGCTGTCTATATAAAATGGATACGCTGATGGTGACATATCAGAGCTAAATGATCTCAGTCGAACGGAGGTCGCATTCTTGAAAGAACACCACCAGGCAAGTTGGAAGGAGTTGCTGCATTTTGTAATTGAAACTTGATATAACCTCTTACGGGGGTCGTAAAATTCATCACTTGTCCAATTAACTACGTGTTTTCAGGTGTGCACGAATGGTTAATTGTGATTCAAAGGTAAATTGTCTCTATTTACTCTTTTGAAAATGTTACATTTCGTGTGCATCGTATCTGAGGCTCACAACGGGGGTATTTAAAATGATGTCTCCAAAGGTATGTTATAACCATACAATAAATTATTATTAAATTTACCTATAAATATTGAGTTTTATTTACAAAATTTCATCTTATGTAAACATTTCATTTTAAAGACACAACAAAATCGCCAACAACATGTATTAATTTGTTTTAAAAATATGCTATTCGACATCATTTTATGGAAACCCGTGAAGATCCCACATTATTATGCGTGATTTATTGTCTGAAAATATTAAATTGGTTTCTTTCAAAGGAATTCTCTCTTCCGGATTTTTTATCACTCATTTTTTTAGTTTTCAATTTCGATTTCAAAAGAACTAGTTTTCTATCGCATTTACACAACACCGAGTGAAACTCCACAGTTTCATGTGCTGCAATGCTATTAGCAATTGTCGTTATAAAAATATATTTAATTAATAAAATTGTCTGAAAAACAAACGTTTACGTAAGGAAAATAGCTATGACTGGAACAAAGCAGGAACGATGTTTGTGATCAACGAATCGTGACGTCACAAATTGACCTCACCGCTCCCCCGGGGAGCATACCTTGACATGCGTATAATCAGACCATAATGGTAAAATTTACGGCTCCATTCTGCAATTTTTGATCGAAGCCATAGATTATGTTTATAATGGCACAAAATATACGTTTATATCATATAGTTGATTTCACACGGGTTAATAAAACCAGCCTCGGTAAACAGTCCGCTACTCCAGTTTATAACTTTGTTCAGCGAGTCGTGGTGAACAGTCGCTGTTTTTTTCACACCTGTGAAGCGAAACCGGAATTAAAAGTAATTGGTAGAATTTCGTTTTGTCATTAGCTAATTAAATGTTTGAAAAAAACCCTGTCTCTGTAGCTTTATTGTATAGGCATGCAGTCTGGTTACCGTTTTGGTTTGTTCAGTGTGTAGTCTGTCTCCTCTGACAATCGGCCGATCTAACGTCGATCTAAAAGTTTGATGGCATGAACATGCACGTGCAAATTCGTTTTGCCGAATCGTTATAACAAGATTCATCAATACATTAAGTAGTGATCTTTGGATAGCTAGAACGAGGCTGGCGTTAACTGGAATGAGACTGGCGTTAACTGGAATGAGGCTGGCGTTAACTGGAATGAGGCTGGCGTTTACTGGAATGAGGCTGGCGTTAACTGGAATGAGGCTAGAGTTAACTAAAATAAAGCTGGCATTATCTAGAATGAGACTGGCGTTAACTAGAATGAGGCTGGCGTTAACTGGAATGAGGCTGGCGTTAACTAGAATGAGGCTGGCGATATCGTAACTAGAATGGGGCTGGCGATAACTAAATTGAGGCTTGCTTTATCTAGAGCGAGGTTGACGTTAACAAAAGAGAAGCTGACGTTAACGTAAGGGAGGCTAGATTTAGCTAGAGTGAGGCTGGCTTTAACTAGAGCGAGGCTGGAATTAGAGAAAATGAAGCTGGTGTTAACTAAAATAAGATGACATTCATATTTGAGGCTGACGTTAACCAGACTGAAGATGGTGTTAACTACAGTGAGACTGACATAACTTAAAATGAGGCTGGCGTTAACTAAAGTGAGGCTGGCGTTACTAGAGCGAGGCTGGTATTAATTAAAATGAGACTGGCGTTAACTAGAATGAGGCTGGCAATAACTACAATGAGGCTGGCGATAACTAGAATGAGGCTGGCGTTAACTAGAGTGAGGTTGGCGTTACTAGAGCGAGGCTTGTGTTACTAGAGCGAGGCTGGCATTGACTAAAATGAGGCTGGCGTTAACTAGAGCGAGGCTGGCATTTATATTTTTACAAATACATATTATAAAGAATGACTTTATTTAAAACTGGTCCTTTTCTGTCATAATCTCAACCTGAAATCTGGAAAATGATTAAAGAGCTCTAGTGATTATTTACAAGTTACAGTTTTGTCCATTTGTAGTCTAAAGACTTTCTTCATACAAAATTATGCATGAAACATGGATATACGAATTGGTTAACGCCAGCCTCACTCTTGTTGACGTAAGCCTCATTCTGGGTAACGCAAGCTTAAGTCTGGTAGTAACCTGACTTTGGTTAACTTCAGTCACATCCTAGTTAACACAAGCCTCGCTCTATCCTTACTTTTGTTTACTCCAGCCTTATTCTAGTTAACTCCAGCCTAACTGTAGTTGACGTCAGCCTCATTTTAATTAATGCCAGCCTCGCTCTAGTTTACGCCAGCCTCACTGTAGCTAACGCCAGCCTCATTTTAATAAGTTATTTCATATAATTTTGTTATTATCACATTCTTTTTAAATCCGAAAATTAGGATTCAAAACGATCACAGAACAATGTACTAAGTCATTGACATATCAGGCCTGTTTTGTTATTTTTATTATACATAATCATAATATAATACTGTTCCTTATTCTACTGGATGTTTGTGTGATCGTGCTTTACGTCCTATTAACAGTTATGGTAATTTAAGGACGTGCCAGGTTTTGTTTGGAGAGGAAAGACAGAGTACCCGGAGAAAACAACCGACCTGTGGTCAGTACCTGACGACTGCCCCACGTAGGCCCCAATCCCTTGACCCAGTGGTGGAGGGCTAATGATCTTAGACGGTCAGGCGCCTTTACCTGGGCCTGTATTCATGAAACCGTTTTCATGCTCAACCATGAATTTTGTGCTCAAGCCGAATTTCTTGTTACGGCTATGAATTAATAAGTAGATTTTATTTTGTCAATGATTTGGGGAAACATTGAAGAGACTTAAAGACGAAAACTGTTTTCAATGTTTATTTTTGACCTTTTGATTGTTTGATATGATTTAAGTGAGTTACAAGAAAGGTGGTTTGAGCACAGAAACCATGCTTGAGCATGAGAATGGTTTCATGAATACGAGCCCTGCACTCGGTCACCGCGGCACCACCATCTTAGTGGAGTATGCTATCATGAGCCATTTGGAAAGTAAAGCATTTGTTTTTCAGGAAGTCTAATACTAAACCATATTTCATTATCTAATTGATTGCAAAGTTAAGATTAATTTCAACATGTAACATATGGTTTCCATATCCATTAAAATCGTGACGTCACACCGTCGTTGTTGTTATGACGTCATAGCTATACCTGATTGAACCACCTTGGTACAAAGGAACGTTGATGACCCGGATGTACTTTATGAATAGCTGGTTTAAAAATTTTGTGGATGCATGCATCAATGATTTTAAGGGTAAAACTTGCAGCAGAAACGGGAAACGATTTTAGCTCTGACTCTGGTCAATGGGGATCCGACATTTTACCTTTAATTTCATCTATGTGCTATCTTTGTAATGATCGAAATCGTAATAAGATGATATCACATCGAGTCTCGCTTGACCGATACACTTTAAGCAATCCTGGCGGAGGAAAAGCTAATTTTTCAAATTCTGAGAATTAGTTTAGTGATATTAGCAACCATTATAATCTATATAAACACGCATTTTCAAATTTAATTGGACTCGTGAAAAAAAGACAAAGCGTTTGTTATAAATGACAAAACTTCGCATATATGCTGTGGCCTTCGCAGACATTGGCTGTCCTGTTTGTATTGTCAAAAAATAGAACAAAATCCTTTCACTGATTCAATTCAGGCCAATACGGCGATCTCCTGCTGCGAGTGCCGGGTAATGATAGGTGAAGGACGCCATTCTTAGTTACCGTATTGTAGGTATTGACTGGAATCTGTACAATGTGTTACATCGTTACGCTGCATCCGACGTAAACAATAATTTTCGACTTCCCGAAGGCCTCGTCGACAGGAACCGGAAGTAGATCGTCACGATACTTCCGGTTGTTGCTTTCAGTCACTTGTAAAGTACATCTAGTTGTTTTGTTTAAATATGTCAGTTTGTTTGAGTTACCTTCACAGGCTGGGATAACAAAACCAGAAGTTGAGTGATTGATTATGCAATATTTACAGACACTTATAAAGCTTTTCACCTTAACATTACGGCTCAGTAAAGACACAATTGAGCAATAAAGAAATGAATGCCCATGCTTTTGTAAATATACCAAAGTACAGAAAGACTTTCACTTCTATACCGGAGCCCTCGCCAGGTACTGGGCGCAGACGGGTGCTTTTTTCTCCGGGTACTCCGACTTGCCTCCACCACTTAAACCTGACACGTCATTAAATGACCATAGTTGTTAATGGGACGTAAAACACAAACGAACCAAATCAAACTTCTATACCGGTTACACATACGACTCATGGCTTTTTGAAACCCAGTCGACAATATTCGGTGCAAGCCAGTACTCGCTTTAAAGGTACTTCATTTGGGAAGCGCCGGATCAATGATGTCATTGGTTCGTTATACATTGTACTTCTGTTCAGCATTGTAATATACAAACATCATCAAACAGAAACGTGTGAAAGTCAACACAGGTTCTGTATTCCTCTGTTTTCTCGCTTCTTTATACAAGCCTTATTACAATGACCCGCATAAACAAAGTTCTAATATTAACCAAAAGCGAACAAGTTGAATAATTGTGTATGGGCCCTTGGCGGGAATTTAACGAATTTAAGTTATTACCAATATACACTTATTTCTATTGAATTGCTTTTAGACAGTACAATTACTATGTTTTATGAAGCATTTTATGTGGATATTAAATATACAAATATAACGTTTTATTATTATTGGAAACGTGTGCAGCAATTCTTTATATGAATCTTCACATTTCGAAGGCCATCAACAATTCAAATTGCGCATCCAAATTTCTTGTTAAAACATGCAGAATTCACTTTTCTACACTCAATTCTCGCCAGCTGTTAGGCACGAGCTCGCTTGCACGTGCGTCATGTCTTATCTGCTCTAAATGACATAGAACGGAAACATGATCTTTTACGAGTAGTAGCCATTGTCATCAAAAACGAAGAAATAATATCCAAACAAAGACGGTAATTCTTAGATTCTTTCTTAAATTTCTAACATCTATTGCGCACACCTGATTGAAACTAAACCGCTACCGGAACAAGGTATACCTTTAAAAGGTGTCATGTATTATAGCCACACGGGGTTATGAGATTTAAGAATCTAGCGATGACGATTCATTAAACAAACACAGAAGAAGTGTAATTCATTAGATATACTTAAATCTCGTTATTATACCCGCTATCTCGTGTTTCTATCGACACAACTCTGAGAATTAAACAACATTAAAGACTGTTATGAATCAGATATTGCAGTCTATTCGTACGACACAGATTCTCGTCATTAACCCCTCGGGTATTTGATATCCCTGTGATAAGCGACTACCCCGGGGGGCATCTGCGAGGGTGTGTGCGTTCTCTACATCTACGTCATGTTAATTCGTGTAATATTTTACGTAACACTTACATGGTTAAGTTTCACACTTAAATCCAAATTATTTATACAAATATTACAAAGTTATATAGGAATATATTGTTGTGTTTAAAAAAACCCGCTTGTAAACCTACTATAAATAAAAAAGCGTTTAAAATCAAACGCTAACGATACATAAATAAATAAATCTGTCAAAGAATAAAAACAAGTTCAACTTTTCAAAGTCGTAGCTCATCAGCTACAGTATTTAAATAATACACAACACAGTCATGTGTCATTAAATGAATAATAACTTAGTATATATCATGGCTGTACGATCTTGTAAACCCGGAGAGCAGAAAGCGAAGGCTGAAAGCATGCACACACAATTTTGAAGAACATACTCCAGATTTTAAATGTAACAATTGGTTTTTATTATGTGAAGCGAAGATTTCTGACAATTTTTAACCTTATTGAATTTGGTATAATATGGTCATTTAGAAAAAAGTGATTTCTTAAGACCTTCGTACAAATAGTGTCATAATTATAAATAAAATAAAATGGAATTCATCTTCTATATATTCTAATTAACACAAAGACCATAATTGACGATACCAATACTTCCTATTGGGTACAGCTGTTTGAGACGGCAGGGAGTCTTACATGTCAGATTTTATTTATTGGCCCACCCAAGTGTTCCGCTAGTCTTTGAAGTTTGTGCATGTCACGAAAGCATTCCGACCGGAAGTCATCCAAAAAGGGAAGTAATTCTTGAATTATGTATATAGAGTCACCAATAGTTTTCTTTTGTACACCTGCAACGGGAATATATTTTTGCTACTAGATACAAATTTGGCAATTCTTTTTATACCAACCGTTTACTCGTTTTTCTATCAATTAGTCCATTTTCCCCGTTGAACTCTCTCTCTCTCACGAGGATTGTAAAGTTTCTATGCACTTGAACATTTTTGATGCGAAGTTATTCTGATGTGGCATTATAATAACATATCGACAAATATTAGATTCCTACAATTTTTATATAAGTTCGTTTGTATTAATTAATTAAATAATTTATAGTTGAGACTTTTCTGATAGTTAAGTTTGAACTATATTCACCGCATTCATGATTATAGTTTTCGTCTCCTGCGAAAGGCAGCACTTGGCTCACCATATAGAATTTGGGAACGAGGCTGGATGGAAGCATTTAAAATTCGTTTGTTTGTGGATTGGTTTGAAGGATACGTGTCGTAAAAATATCGTGCTTTATTCTAAATCAAATTATTGCCGGAGAATGACGGAGTTAAGGGGAGGGATACGTTTGGCAATAGTTCTTTAAATCCTTAACGGAATGATTGAGATTTTTATTTAGTTGGTTGGTCAGTTAAAACAATACATGTTATGTCTATCACTATCACATGTCCGCCTTTAATTATAGAAATGTGGTGAATGGAGAGGGGGCGGTTAGGATGTGGAGTTTGGGTGAGGTTAGTGGGATTGAGGTAAAGTGAGAAACCCCGGATGGTATGACCAACCATTGTTGGTCTGTGTTCTATAATCCGTATCATACCGTCATTACTATTTTTAACGGATTCCCTGTTAATCTCTGGTAATTGATAGCTTGGCACACCTGCAGATACAGGTATTCAATAACCTACCTGTGCCTACCTGTGCAGGAAAGCACAGACTGAGACGTGCAAGCTGTTTCATAAACCAACCCTTTTAAAAGCATTGTTAGTTTGATAAAATCTTTTATTAAAACAAAATCCAACTGTAACCACTTCTACAGACTCTTTGCATTCTTTTCCGATCGACACACAATTATCACGGAAAAATAATATAGAAATGAAATGTTAAAAAAATCATATTTTGTCCAAATTCTTTGTGATACTCAAGAAATTATCAGAAATACAGAATATGAAGCGAGATTATCATCGTTTATATAGTCACGATATCTATAAAACAGACTCGGGCACGAATATGTCGAAATGATATATGCTTCAGTCAGTGACAACATTTGTAGCACATTCACATTCATCTACTGAGACCCCAGACAGCCCCTCAGCCTCCGTACCAGCACCACCGATTCCAGTTCCCGCCACTCGTCTTCAACAGCACCACCGCCATCTGGGGAGGACAGAGTGAACTAGAACAACTTTGCCGAAACTGAAAATAAGGAGCTATTATACTGGGCCCTAGGCTAGAAGTTCTATCATTTCAATTTGTTTTTTTCTTAATGGAAAGTGTGAAAAAGATATGTGATATAAGCGTAAGCATTTCCTCGTCTTTGTTTATTTATTTATTTATTACCTTGCAAATTGCTTCATATCGGTTAGGCGTACACCAATTTCGAGAAGAAGGAAAGACATTTTGGCAAATGTAGACATTTTTTTAAGATATGAAGTTTTAAATATCCTTGGGTTACCACTCCTTGTTTTAAATCGGCGTCAGCACGTGTGGGGTAGATACCTATCCCGCTATGTATTAACAGAAACCGTTATTTTTAGATCTAATGTGACATGGTACAACTAAACTCAGAAGGACACCCACGGTACAGATCGAGATGCATATATTTAATTTACTGTTTCTAACACAATTATCTTTTGAATCGGTATATTTTTAACAACGCCGCGGTGGAAGTTATGGACAGAATCGGGGCAATGGCGCTAAACGTAGTTATTGGTACATTTTTCAACCAATCAGCGCTTAATCATGGCTTTAATAAAATGATAGACTCCGCCCATGGACTAGAATTTCAGAATTCCTGTAGGTAGGATGCAATCTGTTATACCGGATATCTATTTACAAAACAATATCAAGTTTTAAGACAAAGGGTGTGACATTTACAAAATAAGTATTTAAACTTCCGGAATACAATAGTTTCGGTTTTTACTGTCCGGATAAGCGAATCTTCACCTAGTAAAGGGTAAAAAAAAATTTAAGAATTATAAGCGGGGTCCGGATTAGAGAAGCTCTACCATGTAATGGAATGAGATATACACATATATCATATGTGGTGTCCGGTTTGCGAAACATCACAGTTCAATATACTAAAATATGTTAATATTCTATAGGTGGTGTCCGGATTAGTGAATCTTCGCCGTGTAATACAACCGGATCTGTTTATATGTCAATGTCCGGTTTAGCGAAGCTGATGTTTCCATAACTATAACCGCAAACCGGATCAGCGAAACTGAACAGCGTAATGAGGAGTGCATATCATCCCTGAATGTTAAGTATATCACCAGCATATACAACAGTCGGTTTCTTATGTACAAAGATCGAACTTGCAGCCAGCAACGTCATGAACGCAGTTGCAGAGGTCAATCTTACCGGGGTCAAATGGGGTCAAATGATGTTGGAATGATCTCGGCGGCCTCGGCTCCCGTCACTGGTTACCTTGACATGACGTCATTGGATAAGTTTTGAACAAGTTGAGAGATATAAAAGAAAACAGAAAACCTGAAATACTGGAATCGTAGGATTGTTTACAGACCTATCTTTGCGCGTCCTAAGGTGTACATATTTATATAGTGTATAGCGGGGTGCGGGGTGTCAGAGACAGATTACCACTTTCCTAACGATCAAACACATCCGCGTAGAAGATTAAGTCCGGGATCTTGGTGCCCGAAGTCTGGTCATCTTCACAATGGCACATGCTATTTATTAATTATTTACAAATGAAATAGTTAATATCAAACATTCCTGTTATTAATATATAGTAATATTTTATGTAGACAAAATCTTCAAACCTTATTAACATAGCCTGTATTATGTCAATAGTTAGGTGGTGACGTTTTAGTTCAAATGGCATTAAGCTGCTCATGCTTTGGACATTACAGCTTTTCTGCCCACCTGCCGAAACTAAATCTCAAACATCTCAGACTAGTCAACTTACAATATGTTTGTTTGGAAATTATATCTGCTTATTTTCTTACCTCTTAATCGGGATATTCATTTTTTTTAATTCTCTATAATTAACGAGTCTACACAAAATTTTCATTTGGTATTAAAATAAACCAAAATCAAGGATACAACGCATAATTCCTATTTAATTTGTAAAGTATTAAGCTAACACTACTTTATCAACACTGCCACGGTTCGTTCCCTTTCCAAGTTTCGGTGTTTCGCCTTATTTATAATCCAATTTCGCGGTGAAAAGGTTTGTTAAGACACTTTGTGCGGCCTTTATTTAGATAGGGGGCGAGTTGACTCTTCGGGTAAACCTTGTACGGAATCCATTGAAAGCCCAGCGTAACCTTGACTTTTTCATGCAGTAAGTTGCGGTTATGTAAAGACAAAAAACAAAAAAGGGGTATTCATTGGCGATGGCGAAAAACGATATAATTCCCGAAATTGCAATTTTTCCTATCTTTGGAATTCGTTCTCTCTTCGCTTTCATATCTCTGTCATCCGAACTTACTATGTTCATCATGGCATATTTAATAACTGATCATCGCTACTTTTGTCATTGCAATTCCTCTGTTACGGCTATTTTCTTCTTTGCTATCGTCTCTTTTTCATCGCACTTCGATACCTCACGTTTGGCCTTAGTGTTGAGTGTTCGCCAAAGTGGCGTAGGCAATGGGTTCTGTTTCCAGGCCGGGACATAGCAAAGTGGGGTAGGCAATGGGTTCTGTTTCCAGGCCGGGAC
>JAUMHH010202610.1:0-13268 GCA_032359455.1 Chlamys rubida
TGTTCTAAATTCCAAAATCTCAGATCTCGTTTTATCAAAAGCTATTATTGGAAAAAACCATCTGTGTTTAAAGTCGTCCAGTTATTGAGTGTCCAAAATATTAAAGAATTGTGTTTACTAGGAAAATTCATATATGAGGCAAACAAATTAAGGGTATTATAATTATTGTTTTCATCCTCTGTACATTGTCCATGATTTGTGTATAACATGTATTGTGTACTGATGGGCCAATGGCCCAAAGTTTGAATAAAACTTGAAACTATATGAAAAGGTGATTGTTTTGATTAACCTAAGTGTGTGTTTAGATTGGACCTCGTCACACGGATAGCGATGTGTTGTTAATCGGACCGTATCATACTTGGGTACGAAGCATTAATCAAGACGGGTTGCGCCAACAAAATTGGTTACTTTCACTTTGTACCTATCACTTCCAAAACCAAACGGTCACCACATTGGTGGTGAAACCTACACGATGTCTGGAAGTTGTTGATTTTAACATATTTGTATGTCATTGATATATCCGTTTCAGTGTAGCTACCCTATCAGGCGTTAACGACTGGTTCTAAGCCACCTCGCTAACACCTCCACACATACGTTTACCTGTGTGTATGTTTGAGGTGTATTGGTATATGTTTTTTTTGTTGCATTAGGACCTTGTTTCCAATGTAATTTTTATTTCATGTTTCCAATAGTACACTGTAGCACCCAGCCGGACCAGTCTACATTACACCTGTTTGTTGGAGTTGTGATGGCAGGACAACAAATATTTCTCTGAAAATTCCATACTACGGTGACTTCGGGGATTGAACCCAGCTGCCTGTGTGGAAGGCCAGAACGTTAACAGTCGGACAAATCCGCCCACAAATATCTGTAGGTTATAAATATGTCTACTCGTTACTTATATGAGATGTCTGTAGGAGTTATATGACTCTGTCATTATATGACTGTATGTAAAGTTAAATTAACACCAATACAAACAAAATATCAGACATATAGACAGACAGTAGGGATCCGTCTGATCATATTTAAAAACAAACAGTTACTAGGCGACCGTCTGATCATTTCAGGGACAGACGGTAACCAGTTGTGGGACTGACAGCTTCAAAGAAAAAGTCTGACGCTTTTCAGAACAAATATGTAGTTTCTTCTATTTTTCATTGTATGTGTATGGTTATGTGTGTGTTTAAATGAGACCACGGTGTTAAAGAAATAGAGAAGGTGTAATTGGCATAATTGACAATGAAATGTTATTTCCTATTACAACACGTGATGCAGGATGTTTGTTTCCGCTGTTATTTAGTACACAGCACGTTTGTTTACAGCGGTGATGCAGGTGATGGATACCGACTAATCATCGCTACGGGCGGACTCCACAACATTTCCACAACATTTCCGAACTGTCACAATATCTGTCTGAAACAAACCTCGGTATGTGAACTTCCTCGCTGTGTTGTCCAGAGGCGGCCTACCATCGGGTATTGAATCATTAGGAATGTGTTGCCCTTTAAGTTCTGATGAAGGCAATACCCTCTAGTATACCTGAGGAATTGATTACTAGGTGCTTCTGATAAAAGTTGGATATTCCTAATTATCAAGCATGTTCATGAGGGCAATAACATCGCGGACAATCCGTCTCTCTGAAATGTTCCAAACATCATTCCTAACAAGCAATAATTATGAAATAAAAATAGGATAAATAAAACCCCTCACTAGGGAAGATTATTCCAGGACACGAGTGGGGTAAAACGTCAATGTTTTCTTCAACGTTTGATGTTGTAGATTAAATGTAAATTGTGTGGCTTAGATATCTAAATAGGGGACAAGGACGACAAAATGTGTAAAACGTTCACAACAAGCCCATAGACAGCGTCACCGCCTGTAACGCACCGATAAGTGTACTGTAATAACATATAATGTACAGTGTCGTACCGCTCTTGACCTTGATAGTCATGTTAATCTTGACCTTGATAATCATGTTAATCTTGACCTTGATAATTTTGTCACACGTATTTTGTCATCCTAAAAAAATAGTATATTTCATGCCTAATCGCTTTCATCGCGAAATATTTTTTAATATATGATATTGTTTAAGAAATGAATTATGAGAGTCCTGCTATGTATGCTGATATACGTGTGATTAAACAGAGACACATACAGCCGCGGTATGTACGTCTCTGGATAAACGTTCTACGTGATTAACCGTCACGTGCTGATACCGTTTGATGAACGTCCACAAGCTAACTAACTCATGATCACTGAGCACTTTATAGTTTTTATGATGTTTCGTAATGGTGTTATCGGCCATTGATGTATGGCTACATAGTAAATCTCTGCCTCGTCTTGTTTCATGATGCGTCTTGCACTATTCAGTATTTATTGTCCATTAAATCCCGTCCCCATATGACCCTGGCTGTTGCGTGGACGTTAAACCCCAAACAAACAAATTGTTATTCAAATGTGACTAAGGATGAATACCATTTTTAATAATATATTTCCTATATATCGAATGCTATGAGTTAAACTCATTAAGAAGTACTATTATAATGTACTGATGTAGGCCATCTGTTTTCAAGTTGACTCAGTTATTAAGAGTACAGAACAATTAAATGATTTATGTATGTATATTTTTGAAGCCAAAATATAAGATCAATATACCATACTCAACTAATTATATGTAATGCTTATATATCTACATGTTACTATAATTATATGTACCAGTGTAAAATGTAATTTCTTTACGCTGAATATTGTCTGCATCGAGATTTCACACATGGAATTGATTTGCTGATGAGCGAAATGCTCAAGGCTTACAAAACAAAAACTTAGACTTGAACCGTACTGCTTGTTGTTATGTTGGTTCTCCTGTTCCGTTATCTCGTTATGTTTTCTCCCGTAGTTTCATTTCCATGTTGTTTTTCTTGTTGTTTCGTTGTATCTTTCTTACTTTTGCTGTTTCCTTGGTGCGTTGTCGCATTGTTTCCCTCGTCGTTTCATTATGACATGAATTCGCTCCTAGTATTGCCATCACGTGTTTTTCACCATGACTGTTTGCACATATTGTATTAATGAATCTTCTCCACGTGACTCATTGTCCCACACATACAGTGGCCGAGTGTACATAAAAATCTCGAATTCTTGAAATAGTTTTTCTTGTCGTTAAGTTATCTTTGTTTCAGTAACTGTTACCCTCGACATCGATTATCGTTTCGTTATCGTGTTGCTTTCCTCGTTGTTGTTTCGACGTCGTAGTATTTCTTCCGTTGACTCTTTGTTGCGTTGTTACGTTTTAGCGCTGTTTCTATTGTCCCATCTTTGTGACATTGTTTTCTATCGTTATTGTTAATATCGTTCCAATATTGGAATTCACCCCCTGAAATTTCATAATGAATTATTCCAGCCTTTGAATTGGAGGAGTTTAAATGTGACTTCAGGGGTGAATGAGTTAACAGGAGACTGTCGACTGGCCTAACACGACTACTGTACAGCTTGTAGTCTTTTCGTGATATCTCAGTTAATTATTGAATATTAAAGAAACGAGTTAGATAGAACAGAATAAACGCCTCTTTCACGTGATGGTAGAGGCAATCAAGGGTTGAACAAAAGACTCTGTGTGTCGATAAAGTTGTTTCCTACATTTCATCAGACACTTAAATAACGATGTTTGTCATATCTGTTTATTTATCTCAATTGACAAATATTTATTAGTATGTGCTGATATCATTCTCATACTATCTAATGTGTATTAGCCGAAACACACTGTACTCTGTGTTAGTGTGTGTTTCCTTTGTGTACACAAAACTGTGTGCGGAATTCAAGTAAGCAATTTATCTACATTATTGATATGAGTAAATAAACTATCTACCATTCAAACGATTGTTTAAACGATAAAATTATATTTATTTCACTGCTATAAATAAATAGAACAATTTTTATGCATATGGATATTGGCACAACCACGAGTGACGACTGAACAATTACCGAGTGCATTGGTACGGGTACTTAATTATGTATATTCATAAACCACATTCCTAACTCACATATATATCAAGATAGGTAGCGAATGTCCATGTGACGGTAAAAATATAAATAAAACAAAACACGAAGACTAGTATAATGGCCTGAAGAGCCCCAAGATGGGCGAAAGCACTAGCCGATTATACTAGTCTTCGTGTTTTGCTTTATTTAACATATATATATATATATGTAAGTAAACTACTGCAACATAACCTTTGCTCCAGTATGATCTATTAGTACATGTGTGTGACAATAATATGTCAATAATTGTATTCACACGTACTTCAGAGATAAAGGTTCTGATACAAAGACATAAATTGACTCACAGGAAGACACTGACATGAGACCAGAAGACTTCAAGAACAACATATATATATAGCACATGGAATGCACACTGAATGATGTGTTCACATGTACATATCGCATGCTTAGACCAATTCATAAATGTGAGGTCGTAACGCTCTGTCGAGTAAACCGTTCTTACAAATACAGTGCACTAATTAACTCTATGAAGAGATCTATGTGTGGGTGCACATGAGAACGTCATACCATGCGCTGGTTACATTTACCTGACATGTATAAGCGGGCTGAGGAAATTGATTTAAATGTTGGTATTTTTTTTTGTCATTATGCAGTGTCGGTCCACAAGTTTATAAACCAATCAATGTGATGACTGAATATACAAATCAAAAACTCAAAAGAAGCACCTTTGATTATGTAACTTACATCTTGTGGAAACATAACCTGAAAATATTATTTTTTTCATAATTATGCCGATTATCTCTTTAAATTAATAAAGGTAAAAGATAAACCATTTGAGGTAAAAAGAATTTTTAGAATAGTATGTATGGGGCGTTATGTTTAGGGGGGTGAAATGGTTGGGGCAATATAAACCATATTTAGGGTGTTACAGTCTTTTGGGGTGAATCGTCTGAAACCCGATTGGGATCAACCTAGTGTATGATTTGGACTTTCTTTCGTTCAAGGAAATATTACGTCCAACTCTATAGACACAATCTGGAACGAAAACAAACAATTTTTCTTCAATGTTAACCCCACTAGGAGTATTGTACAGACATTACAGTGCCAATATTTATCAGTACAGTACTCGTTCAAGACATTGGTTTCTTCCAAAAATTGTTTTGACATTTTATACGATTTTCAGCCCTTTGGTTAACTTTCAACTTTGTACTTTGTTTGCTTTTTGTGTCCTTTGTGTTCCTAATTTTGAATTTTAATATTCCTCTTTTTTCCCTCCTCTTTACAAAAAAAGAAACATCCTCTTCTTATGCAAAACAACCATGGCTGCTTTCATGTATCCAAGTTGAACAGGTCAGATGGCACATATTCTGCAACAAACACATGCACTTTGACTGGAACTGTGCCGAAAATACAGGCATAGCTAAAAACGCACAGTTTCAGAGTTTGGCATCCTCACTACTCTAGGGGATTACACTCACTTACAGTCATTGAACCTTTGGAATATGTTATGGCAAAATTAAAGGCATGCAGCTAGCTATTTGATTTGTCTCGGGTAAAAAATAGATATAGAAATAATTTTGAAGGTTCCTAAAACTGACATATAAATGATTCTATCATCAGTACAGTTTATTTATTATTTTTTCATTCTTTTGTACCCTAAGCTAAGGTGGCGTAAAGACTGTATCCAATAAATCCAATAAATCACAGATCTAGACTTCCTTAGCTATCTAAGTCTGTGACTAAACCATATGCTCTCTGATTGCATGGTCACATAATTGTGAAAATATACTGAAGTGCTTTTCTTCACAGAAGAAAAAAGCTTGGTGTGTGTGAACTTTCTGGTAATGTTATAAAATATTGCAGGCTATTTCAGAAAATGACTGCATTTGGTTGGAAAAGAAAAGTTGGAGAAAAGGTTGCAAGAACAGCCTCAGCTGCCTTTGAAAGTGATGCTAAAGAGGAAGAAAACCCAGAAGACTTGGATGTAGATTGGCTGACATTGGTTCCACCAAGGAAAATAATTTGCTTAGAAGATGCTATTGTAAAGAGCAATCGGTTGAAACAAGAAGGAACAGTGTTAGCAGATTCTGAGAGGTGCAGTTTTATATGAAATTACTTAAAATTATGTACAAAATGTATGCTACACTTTTTAATTATTTTAGTTTCAGTTAACTGAATCTGACATTTTCAGCTCTAAACATCTGTACATCAATAGTAGCCAGTAGAATGAAATGATATTCAAATTACGATTAGAGTACATACAGTTTCTATGTACAGCTATCATTTGTTGTAACCTACTTCTGATGTCTTATAAAAAAATATTTGTACCTTATGTACATGTATGTGTGCAGTGCTTACGATTCTGTGTGTCAGAATCTCCTGAATTGTGTTAAGTTTTTAAAAAAAATCAAACTTTCCTGACAAATTTCCCAAAATTAAATTTCAGATACTGGGAGGCAATAAGGAAATGGGATGAAGCCATTAAACTAAATTCAACAGACGAAACATTGTATGAAATGAAATCTCAGGTACCTAAACACACTCCTTTTTCTTGTTGAAAAAAATAAAAAAATAAAAATGGTTGGTCAGGTGGCACAATGGCTAGCTCACTCGCCTTTCACCAAGATGGCCAGGGTTAACTTTTTGCCCGAACATGTGGGTTTTCTTTGGATTCCTTCCTCATTAAGGCCGCCTGTGCACTAACACCTGGGCCTACAAAAGTGATCTAATATAGGTTGATGCATTTATAACTTGTTTCAAAATTGTTGTAAAATCAATCAGTTAATTTTTAAACAAAAAACATACATCTATATATATTTCATTTGGTGACCTGCATGAAACACACTTTTTTTTACCAGAAATACTATTTTTACACATTTGTGTATGTACTTAATTAAAAATAATTTCTTATTCTATATATATTTTCAAGGTGTTGCTGATCCTATGTGAACTATACCCAGCTGTGCATATGGGAGAAAGAGCAGTGGACCTAAAGCCAACATGGTGGGTGGCTCATCAGACCCTCGGCAGAGCTCGCCTGGGCATGGGAGAGGTAAAATTGGTAAGTTCTGATACCTCATGATACGCCAGACCAGATTTGTTCACAGTGATACATGACCTTTCATTCTTTTGATTGTGTCACACATCGTCAGGTTGATATGGAATGTACTGACTGAACAGCTTTACTAAGACTGCCTTCATGCTTAGAACTCACTGCTGGTTTTTGTTATAAAATTTTAATGAAGTGGAAATAGATTTAAACCATTACTTTGCCACCTTTATTCCGAATTATTCTGACGTTTTGTCAACTTTTTCTATATCGGTCTGTCGTCGATTAACCGACAACAGACCGATATAGAAAAAGTTGATAAAACGTCAGAATAATTCGGACTATGCCACTTTATGCCTTGTGGTAATATCACATCATTTCTCCATTCAGAATGTTGGTTTTATTGCTTCATTGGAGATTTGGGATGCCAATTGAACATAAGTAGTGTAATAAGTGAGTAATGATATTGTGCTTTTTTTAGCAGAAATTATGATATGCTAACAAATAATTTTGCTTTTTGTTTGAAATAAAAAAAAACACCACACAGCTGTTACTATCTGATAATGAAGAGTGGTACAGTTTATTGTGTGTATACCATTATGAATTAATTGAATAATTCTCTAATTTGGAGACAACACACAAAAATATACACCAAAGAGGTAAAATTGTCGGAGTCATTTCTTGGCATTTACAAATTTAACTCCTCGGGTTGAGATTTTTCGTTATCTCTCTTAAAGTTGATCATTTTTCTCACACTCCTAAAAAGGTGTGTTTTTGGCTAGAAAACTGAAAAAAACGATGCAAACCACCTTGCTTAAATATGATGTCATCTGATTATATCAAAAGTGACATTTCAGATTTTCATTGTCGGATGACACATTCTGGGTAGCTTGTCTCGACACTAGGGTACCGACAGGAATCCTGTTCAGGAAAAATTAATTTTCTTTTATACATTATACTTGTGGTATGTTTGAAGTATGGTTTATATCTTGGTCAAAAGCAGTCAGGGGTCATCAAAATTCTTTTATTATTGATTCCTTGGTGGATCTGCCATCCCAGAAGCTAAGATTCATTAAGGATGTCTGTTCCACTGCACCGTGAGTTTTAAATGTGATTTAAATTTAAACAATTTATGTGCGATCGCAATTGCAGAACAGCAAAATCCAGCAATGGGGAAATCTCTTTACAAATCCCTTCTTATTCAAATTTTCCAAGAATAGTTGTAGTTTCATAATGTACATGCTAATGTCTTGTTACCTCCCTTTAACTGTATTTTGTACACCAGGTAGTGTCTTAGGTACGTAGTGTGTATGGTAACTGTTTGTTGTAATTTTCTGAAGTGTCATTCATCGATGTCATTTATTTTCAGGCTTTAAACAGTTTTTCCCGGGCAGTTCATTTGAATCCAGCAAACCCAGCACTTTGGAAGGATGATTTGTGGTGGGCCGCTGAGCTTTGGAAGAAACATACAGACTCTGTAAAAAGCTTGTTGGCTAAGGCAGAACCGGAGTCCAGTGTTGTGATTAAAGAATATTCTGAGGATGAACACATGGAAGACGAAGAAAATGTGTCAAGTAAAAAGACAGCGAAATCACATGAAAATATGTTCACGCATACAGGAACATCAAAACTGAAAACAAGGGATTCTAATGAACAATCTGACATGAAACCTGCACCTTTGCCAAAAAACTATGTACATATGAGAGATACTTGAATTTTGATGTACACTTTGTAAATTATATATATCTAATCTATACTGAATTGAATTACAAAAGGATTGATTATCACTTTATACTAGTATAACAATAATTCCCGTACAAATATGTGATTGTGTAGAGTATAATGGGAAATCTCCTCGTAGATGAGTGAATGCAGAATGATGACCACTCCTTTCTGAATGATGACCACTCCTTTCTGAACGGATGATTTCTCCAACCTCGATGTATGTACAGTAAGATTACACATGTGCAATAAGTACCTCTCAGTTGGGATACATGTATCCCTCATGGGTGTACTTGGTGACCTTTACTATTATGAGATCACAATCAGATGACCGTGTTTATATATGACCTTGCAATTGAAAAACCAACAAAACATCATGAGACTGACTGACTCCATACTTTTTTTTGCTCTTTCAGAAATTGGTTTTTGCATACATTGTCTAGAAATTTTGCTATATTTAATGGTTCATTTGCATTTTCTATATCTTTTTTAACAAAATTCCAGTTTAGAGGTGAAAGAAAAAGAGTCAATCGTTGTTTAGGCAGATGGGATATGGACATTCTTAACCCTCTGGTAGAATATGTACATCCTGCATGCCTACATA
Source organism: Chlamys rubida (assembly GCA_032359455.1). Taxonomy (NCBI): domain Eukaryota; kingdom Metazoa; phylum Mollusca; class Bivalvia; order Pectinida; family Pectinidae; genus Chlamys; species Chlamys rubida. Next base: position 9,372 of record JAUMHH010202610.1, read on the forward strand.
TATCGGGAGTTAAGAACCAACATCCATAAGCAAAGACGAATGTTTACATTCTTCTTCTAGGTTATAGGAGGATACCTGGTGGTATACAGACGGCTTCTTAAGGTAAAGCAAAGCATTAAATGAAAGAAAAGAAGCAACTCCTTAATCCAGGTTTCCATAACAGTATTACTATCAGTGCTGCCTGGTTTTGACCCGTTAGGCAGGGCTGTGTTCACAGCACAGCTATTCCTTGTCTGCTACACTAGGGCATGATGGTGGAGAAACAATGAAAGTCATTTGATTTGAAACAACACACAATATCTTTGACATCACCTATAGCTACTAAGGAAGTAGATATGCAATTAAGATCAAGCAATATTTTTATTGGTACATACAGACTGTAATAGAATTATAAAATCTGTGATAAGTATGCTGTGAGTGATTATTTATGTAATTATAAGTACAATTGTTACATATTGTATAATGTATGGGAAGTTTAAGGGTTAGCAAATATACCATTGTGATGATGTCAATCTAAGGTGAATAAAATGTCCAAAATTTTGAGGAAGCAAAAAAAAACCTTCACATTAATCAGGTCTCTCCATATTAGGATATATACCAAACTTCACTGTCACATTTCAGAGTATTGAAGTGCTGTACATATGAGAGTAAAATGTATGAGATATAAAAAAAAATTGGATATTTCTACTGGTCCTAGGGAGTAGTCTCCCTTGCTTTTAAGGTGATACCTTCTAAGTGCAGAACTGAAGAAGGGGATCAATTACTAATAAAGTTAAAATAAACATGTACCAGTATGTGTACGATACATATTAGCAATTATTTTAAGCACTTGCAAAAACAGCATTCTGGAGGTATGTCTCCGACAGCTGAGTTTTTCTTTATTTCACATACAAAAATGATAAAATGGCCATCACCAAGGGCTGACCAACATCCTGCAAGGGCTGACCAACATCCTGCAAGGGCTGACCAAAATAACACTTGGCTTCAAAGTCTGTTAAACCTCTAGACCTCATAGCCGCTTCTGTATCGAGAGATGAGGATAAAAACTGATAACCCCAATTTAAACTTGTAAATGATTTTTCATTGTGACACCATACAAGTATTATGCATGATTACCATTCTTACCATACTTAACGCTACAGTTGTACTTTTATTAAAAAGTGATTTGTAAAAATCACAAAATGTACTTTTGGTGTTGACTATCCTTTATTTTTCATAAAAAAAAATTTGTAGCATTATAAAATATAAGCATAGCATGCCCATAAATTAAATTTTTTAGAGATAGGATAATTTTTTTTGTATTTTTACCAGTAAGATAAGTAGATACCGGTAGTAAGATATGAAGACACTATAGGATTAGGGGCAGCGGTGGCCGAGTGCTTAAGGCATCTGTCCGTCTAAGATCACTAGCTCTCCACCACGTAGTCACAGGTTTGAAGCCTATACTTCGGGCAGTCGCCAGCTACTGGCTGCTGGACTGTGCCTTTTTCTCTGAGTACTTCGGCTTTCCTCCATCAAAACCTTGCATGTCAATAAATGACCTTAGGTGTAAATAGAACATCAAACACCAAACAAAAAAACATTATCGTCATGTAATTTACCAGTGAATGTACTTATACTTATGTACTCCAATTTAAGTCCATTATCAAATTTTAACAGATAACTGCATTGATGAATTGGTTGTTTGTACATGGATTAATGTCCTATTTACAGCTAAGGTCATTTAAGGACGTGCCTCCAAGTGTGTTGTGTATTAGTGCATGTGTGCACTGTATGTGTGCTGGAGACGGTATATTGTGTATTTGCCTCCTTGTGATAGCACGGATCTGATGCAAACTTTATAGTGCTATATCACTGAAATACCATGCCGAAGGCACCCAGCACAGCATTCCGCTTGGTCACATTATACTGACAATGGGTGAACCAGTTATTGCCATTACCCTAATTGCTGAACACTGAGCAGGGAATAACAACTACCATTTTTAAGGACTTTTATATGTCCAGGCTTGGGGACAGAACCCACTGCCTTCCTCACCTGGGCGAAGGTTCAACATTTACACCAAAGGTGTTGCCAAGCAAGGTGCTAGGAAATAAAAGGTAGTTGGAAGCAATGGGTGCAGCAGATTTATTTTTGTCACATTTGTGTCCCCAAGTAGAGGGCACAAAAGCATGTCCCGGATTGTGCAGGGGGTTCACACATTAGTTGCTTCCTACGATACATGCAGTGGGTAACAGCAGGTATATTTTTTCTCAATCCGACCTGCAGGGGTTTGGCATATCCACAATATATGTAATAGAAAACAGTATACAAACGTTTCAGTTAGTGTCATCATAATTAATGGTAATATCTTAAGCGGTCTAAAAAACACTTCCAGATTTCTCACACTAATCATACTAAATTGTTGTTAATTGATGAAAATAACAAATACGCAATACAATCAAATGTTAACAATAACAGGGTGGTCGGTGGCACAATGGATAGCGCACACACCTTTCACCAAGGTGGCCAGGGTTTAATTCCCTGATCAGACACCTGTCTGACCACATTGGTATTCTTGGCGTACTGCAGTTTCCTCCCACATTAATATCCAGGTAAAAATGAGTCATTAATATAAGTTGAAAAACTTGTTTCATAATTGTTGCAAAAAGAATTTAAGAATGCAAAGTAAATTATGGTAATATTTTTTTTTACATGCTTGAAAAGTATGAAATTGCATCCATGCATACTTGAACTTATAGTCTCTCTCCCTTCTTTTATAAAAACATTTAAAAGTGAAATAATATGCAGAATAATCTTTTTAATATCATTTTAGGAAAGGGCCAATCAGTTCAAGTAACTGTGGTATGTAGATTTTACATTTTGGAAATATGTCAAATTCAGTAAATTTCATTTACCCGAATGTTTTTAAATGAAATTTTATTTTAACGATTTTCAGCTAAATACTAAGGACACTGTATATGCAACCAAATGTAAACAAAATATCCAAAAGGGACCATGGTAGGGTCTTCTTTGGTTCTGTGTACGATCGATCTTTTCTCAGAGTCATGTAATTAATAAATGCTTCTTTTGGTGATTTTGGATCAAAACTTCATACTGCTGGGGTGCTTTCAAAGTGAGGTTGTTGTTTTACTTTTTTTTCACTAGTATAGAAAACAATGTTTAAAACAGGTAACAATCTGTACATGTACTACCTGTTGGGAGACAGTGATACCGGAGGGACAGAGTGACGGATGTTAATGTGAACGAAGAGCTATTTGAACAGCCCACCATCTCCACAGTATTTAATTTCAGTGTTAAAACCTGCAGGCATTACTTATTGATACAGCATAAGGACACTTCTTCTTTTCCAATACCAATGATATAATGACAAATAATTAAGACTTTTTAGTAATAATGTTGTAATAAAACCTTACTTGTTGTGAGGACATTTCATCACATGACCTTAGCTGTTGTACGGACATTTCATCACATGACCTTATAGCTGTTGTGTGGACATTTCATCACATGACCTTAGCTGTTGTGTGGACATTTCATCACATGACCTTAGCTGTTGTTTGGACATTTCATCACTTGACCTCATAGCTGCTGTGTGAACATTTCATCACATGACCTCATAGCTGCTGTGTGAAAATTCATCACATGACCTCATAGCTGTTGTGTGGACATTTCATCACATGACCTTAGCTGTTGTGTGAACATTTCATCACATGACCTCATAGCTGCTGTGTGAACATTTCATCACATGACCTTAGCTGTTGTGTGAACATTTCATCACATGACCTCAGTTGTTGTGTGGACATTTCATCACATGACCTTAGCTGTTGTGTGGACATTTCATCACATGACCTTAGCTGTTGTGTGGACATTTCATCACATGACCTTAGCTGTTGTGTGGA
>JAUMHH010202621.1:0-13266 GCA_032359455.1 Chlamys rubida
TAGGCTTTTATGCTAACATTGGTTATTATTCACCTGATGCTTTATTGTCTTTGAAATTTTTGAAATTTACATTTTTTTTTAATAGGTATAATAAATCACTCCTGTTTGACTCCAGCTTGCAACTTTCTGATTTTTCACAATTCGAAGTAGATTCTGCTTCTCACCGTCACTTATGGATTCCTCAACCAGATCGCAATGTACGTATATATTTTCTCTCGTTTTTGTATTACCCGTTGTTATACAGATGTCAACGAGTGCCACGTTCCATATACCGTTCAGAGTAATGGGTGATTTCAGTTGACAGCGAAAATGGTATGGTTTGTTGTCGGGGAAGTAGTCGAGATTCTTGTCACTGTTAATGATCACGTAGTGTGCCATGCTAGCTTTCTGTAACGTCTTTGATATCTTTCTCGGGAATCCATTGGTTATATTTAGAGGGCCATCCTTCGAATTGGACAAACCACTCGATCTGGCCTCCTCTCCTACGTTTGCGTATTTTTTTCTCTATAAACCATAATGTTTGTTCATCATTTTCAACTCGTTGTAATTCTGACTGATAAAAATTCCCTTTGATGGTATCACCTAAAAAGTCTATCAATTGATATAGTGGTATTCCCTGCATTAGAACTCTTTTGTGTATCTTGAATACTTCTGATGACCATTGTTGTTGATAGGCACGCTTAATGTTTCATGTGTGATATGCGAGCCAAACTTCCTATCTTGAATTTGTAGGGATTGCTTTTTTTCGTTTTAAGTGTCTTTTTCTGATTTTTAAGTTTCTTTTTCCTTAAGTACATGTAAGCAAAAAGATCTGCTTGATTGTTGTCATTTACATCCTTTGGGGCTGTTCCATTGAGGGGGAGGTGGGGTGTACGGTGTAGCATTATACGAAGCGACACATTTCTGTAACTTGTCAATGTACTTATAGGTTCTAAATTTGGTAAAGTAGCGAAATATCATGGTCTTAAATGTTCTATTAACGCGTTTCACCATGGGAGCATGGATTTCGTTTTGTGTAGTGAAATAATGAATGTTGTTATCGAGACAATATTTTTGTAAACCAGCGATTATCATATTCTTTACGTAAATCTGAATTAATTTTCTTTGGGATTCTACCTCTCTCGACTATTTTCTTAAAGGCTTCTAATACTTGTTTTGCCGTTTTATTTTTGATAGGTTCGACCCAGAGAAAGCGACTGAACACATCGATGACCATCAACAAGTATCTCACACCAGAGTTATGTTTGGCAAGTGACGTCATGTCCAATAAATCGGTGTCGTATTGTTCGAATGGTTCTCCGACACGTGCACGCTTAAATGAACGTTTTACAGGTTTTTGTAGACTGTAATCGTCGAGACTTTGAATGTATCGTCTGATTTTATATAAACCCGGAGAGTTAAGTCCTTGTGATTTCAGTATTTGATGTACTTTTGTTGGACTTAAGAATGTTCCACCGTTATTAAAATTATAATAAATGTCATCCACTCTCTGTTTTTCTTGCTGTGTCAACATTTTTCTACAACATACATTTATAAAATGTGAACATTTACGTCGTTCAGAATATTTCAAAAAGTATAACATTTTGTTGAAATATAAAACTGATGATAAAAAGCATGTTTGTTAACACACAATTTAATGATTTAAATAACCATACTGATGTTCACGTTTACAATATAATAAAGACAAGACAGACAATCGGTTAACATTTTAATAACAATACATGGGTTAGCGAATACATACTCGAGCTGTTGTCTTGAAAGTCTCCACATAAATGAATAAAAAATGATAGTCGTTACGGTTTTATGAAGTGACTTTCTAACATAGATTGAATGATTTCATCAATCTTTTTTCTTTGCCACAGTTCTTTCATTCGCCATTTTAGTGGTTGATTTAAGTTTACATATCAAACAAAGAGTCTCAGTCTGACAATGTCTATTTTCTTCACAAACTTTAGAATGCTCCTACTGAAATGTTGTTTCACATAGTCTTCAGAACGGAAACACTCCTCTTCCATTAAATGGTGTAACACGTGTGAGGGAATACAGGACTGAATAGTAAATTGGCGCCATAGTTTCTCCACTTCTAAATGGTTGACGGTTGACAGGGCTTCTTCGAAATATCTATCTACTATGTCTTCACTATCAAACATGACACAGGCATGTCCTTGCTGGTTAGCGTGACCCTCCACACATCCTCCACATACAAACAATTTCGATATGACGTCTTTCACGTTCAATGCATAAGCTAAAAATGTAAGCATAACACATTTTCACAATCCTCTTATAAGCGTTTTCCTCGATACGATTTCTCATGTAGGAATAAAGTCTCTCCTCAAATATTTCCATTATCAATTAGTATGATGCTGTGTAACCTTAGAGGTATAGGGGTATGACCATTTTAGATAAGTATTATATATATATATATATACTGTATATGTGTGTAACAAACCTCACTTGGGTAGGGTATGTACAGAATGGGCACGTAATCCCTCACTCAGTGCCATATATGCTAGTGTGGAATCTTAATCAAACATCAATATATCTCGTGTCAATTTCATCTGTTCAAAGGAACAGTCATCGTTCCTTGTTACTAGAAGAAGTGTGCTAGACGAAGAAAGACAACCCTCGAATGAAATTTACGCATGAAATCTTTCCGTCGGTTGTACTTCTATTTTCTCTAAAACATATTGAACATGTATGGCCTCAATGGCCTCAAAATACATATTGTCAGTGTACTTTATTCGCAGATCCCCTTTTAACGACTAATTATCATTAGGCCTACTGGTAACTTTAGCCGAAACTTTATACATTTTGACATACTTTCCCGCGTTTTACAAAACCGGATGTTCCCGGTGTCTAATTACATAAATACCCTGCGAGCTTATTTAAAAAGATTTACATTTTAGCTTCGGAGCGATAGGAGCGGACAACATACGAAAGCCAAACGAAACGCGATGGAACGTGCCTTGAACTCGTGATTGTAAACAGTTGTCGTTTCATGTAGAACCTGTGCAATTTTAGGCTATAGCTTCTCACCTGTAACGTACATGTACATGTATATATATATGGATTACTAACGGTACGGTGGGGATACAGTTGACGAGGTAAGCTTTTAGTTACAACACGGACATAGATAGCTTGTATCATGGTCTGCCTGTTTTTCCTTTGAAGTTGCATGTACACGTACAATAAATCTCAATACCCAGTTAAAAGGTGGAGTTTAGCTGTCCAATAACTACCCATACTCGGAAGTTGTTGTACACAACTTCCCAAATTGGATGTTAATGGACACCAAATGTATATATCAACTTATTTTTTTAAGCCATTGGACTGTGCTTGGCCGTGCTTGTCGTCAGAATACCCCGATTTACTGTTACTGTGCCGTATATATCGTATATATATATAGAGGTCTTACTCTATGCAGTAATTATGAAAAAAAAATCTCTGAACATTTCAGTTTTTCCCCGTAGCTTTAATTGTAATAAGATTGTAAATAAAAAACTTCAACGCATATATTTTTGTGCATGAAATGGAAACATTACACAAGTCTCCTGAAAGCGAAAGAATCGAATCGTACATTTTTAATTAAACTAAAGTGTGCGTCATTATCCATCCAATCACTAAAAATTCACCGAAAGCAATTTCCTCAATACAATGTATATAACACAATGTCATCAAAATCGTCTTCTTGTAAATAAAGGAAATCAAAAGTGTTTTTCAAATTGATAGTGGAACTAGCTGACGGTGTTGTCATCCTGCTGCTTTCAAAGCTCAAATGAAAATGGTGAGAAACTACATGTAAAGGCAGGAAGTGGGGTAAGGCTTGAACTTCCAATTGATTGTTGATTGTTTTTGGCGGGAAATGTACTCCTAATTGTGTACGCAGGAACAGAAGACAATTCTGATTGGTTCTTAGAAGTTTAGTAACAGTTGATTGACGGACCATGATACAAGCCATTTATTGAATGTCTATAGACTCGTGTACACTCGATATTTTGGTGGGCGTTAACTCGTTCGCTTCGCTAACTCGTAACCGCCCACCGAAATATCTCGTGATACACTTGTCTAGACATTCAATAACTATAACTAATATAATTCCGTGGTTACAATTATATGATATTTCAATTTATCTAAGATAAAATAAAAACCTATAAGCTAGGTATATTAATATAAAATAGTTTTACTCACTTCGTTCGATGTTGTACCACGGACTTAGACACGGACAGCGATAGCAAGTCTAATCTAATTCAGTGGTTGTTATGCAATAAGGACCGACGTTGCAGTTGACTGGGTTTGACCAATGGTTTCCGCCGCGACACTACTCACCAGGGGGCGCGCGTGTACCAGGGGGGTTACTACCGACGCCAAGATGGCGGACGAGTGTTTTCAGAACTGGTCGGTACACAAACTGAAGACTAAATTGAAGAAACGGAGCATACTGAATAAAAGCTTCATTTATTGTTGCCTTTCTATCAGTTTCACCCGTCAGCTGTTCGGTTAATCGTCTGTCACTGTCGGTGTCATCGAAAGTGAAAGTAAGGTGTGGGGACAGTCCGAAATACATAATTATTATATCCTTTTTATTGTTTTTGATGGGCGGAGATTTCCATTCCTATCAATAACGATTGAGATCAAGGTGTGAAGATGTTGGGGTCGGCGGCGGCACAATCCCACCGTTTTCTTTCTTTTGATGTCCTTCGTCTCGGAATTGACGATTATGAACGTGTTAGGGAATAACAACAAAATGGGATTAATATTAAGTTTGAGGGTTTTTGCCATAAGATAAAAGAGTTTCACATATAAGGTAAAATCTGAAAGTTTTATTAAACACGGATATAAGTTTCACTTACTTCCCGTCAATCAGATCAGTGGACCAAGGTACATATTTAGATGTACCTGAATAGGTTACATCTCACTGGTTTTGATAGAAAATATATCATATTTGGTTCAAATATACATAGATATATTAATAACAATAATTGACAACACGGTTGCCTGTGGATTAGAATTATAACAAATATCCAGTTATTTAATCATCTTTATTCACTAAAAAGGACATGCATGTCAGAATAACTCTATCGTTGGTTTTGATAATTGTTTATTAACATTATTGGAACCTTATTTTATCTATAAAGCTTGATATGCTTGGCATTATGACTCAAAATGTTCTTAAAACCCACACCGCGCTTTACTGTTGCATTTATTCAAATATATTGGTAACGAAACAAAGAAAAATATGATAGACACATATGAATGAAATCTGTTGTCAGTGTTCATTAGTATGTGGCTGCGAAACGTTGCTGTAGGTAGTCGTAGCTTGAGATAGGTTTATATTTATTAGATTTGTCCAGGCACTCGATCATCACCTCATCGTCAGGATGGAGAAAGAACGCGACAGATTGACGACTCTTTCTCCGTCTCAATTCCTCTTCAGGAATCAACACTCTGTGTTTCTGAAACATGCATAATTAAAACTGTAAACGTTTGAAATGCAGAAACGCAGTCTCTGAAAATGTTTTATAAGATATGTTCTTCTTGGGTGTTAGAATATCGCTGTACGTTAATAGTGGTCTTGATATAAACTTCAGTTTGAAAATATTTAAAGCAATATCCAAATTTACTATTAATGCAGTATGTATCTACAATAACTTCTGATTTTGTTATTTGGAGTGGAACATAGGATTGGTCGAGGCAACTTAACTTTGGCAGCAAGTATTATTTTTTTCATTCTTAGAAGACGAAATCACTCCTATCTGTACATTTGCACATGTCAAGGTTGGAGCACAGTATTTCTGATCCTTGACGTTCCAAGATATCAACATCTTTCGCATACATTATTAAAAGAGTTGACCATCTATTTAGACATCTCTCTATTTGTTTGCCCGACTATTTAAACAAAACATTATTAATTTTATTGGTGTCCATATTCCTTTCGTGTGCTCAAATTTTCTAGAATACATTTAGAAAAACAATATTCGCGAATTTTAAATGGTTTGCAGTATATCTTACTGTAGCCGTGAGCTGATCGGCGGTCCATCTCTGCATGAGATCTCCAATGTTGATCAGTATAGTGCCAGGGATAGGAGAGGCGGGAATGTATTCGTCGTGGAGGTTACGTACCTGTTAAAGTAAACTCTATTTACTGATATAAACACATTAATATCTTCTTTATATCATATACCTTTAAGTCGATGCTGAATGCCAAACAAAGAAAACATCATGTGTGTAAGTCAACATGTCGATGTTCTTTGGATCGTTATTATTGGCACTTGCCCAGCAAGCATGAAACATGATGTTATGATTCAATTACTCTATTGATCATTGATGTTTGATGTCAGTTGGTTTGTGTTTTGCTTAGCTGACTTTCAAATGATATGAAGAAACGGAGAGAATGTGTTACAATAGTGAAAATTATGAAACAGGTTATTACAACTTATATTAATTATTGTTGGCGCGCGGGGTTGTTAATGTGGAAGAAAACCTGAGTACCCGGAGTAAACCCACGTGTATATATTTTCACATCCGATTGGTGAATTGAACCAAGACCGCCTTAGTGAAAGGCGATTGTGAGTGCGTAATCCAATGCGCCACTCGAGCACCCAATTCCAAAATAATAGTTACTTGATGCTGTTTCTTTTGAATAAATTTTCATGAGGAGATGTATAAGGATAGTAGCATGAGGCGACTAAAAGATCACTTGTTTTGCAACATTCATGTAAGAATAAGAGGGTCTGGCCTATAACTAGCAGGAAGAGGGAATATGTTTTCAGCATAAATCGTGTTCGACACACAGGGAAGCTACATACTGAACCAAGGAAGATATCCAAGAGTGCAGATGAAAAACGAACGACAGTGATGTGATAGAAGAGAACGCGGTTCAAAGACTGGATTATCAAGCGCTGACAAACACAGGTTACGATTTTAAGCGACTGATAATCAACATTATGATGCATTCGAAAGTTTAGTTCTACATGTTTCGGACGCGGACTTTCATTCGTCTGATCTTAAGTGACACTAATTAGTCCTAGGGGGAAAGCTTTCTGTATTGACAAACTACAATTTGAAATAGATGCATCCTTACTTTGTATTTCTGGTGATAATTAGCATATCTGCAATGATCTATTTATCAATGATGGAGGTATAAACCTAATGAACTTAAACAGTAACTACGGCAGCTTTTCCTATTTCCTATTATCTATTGGAACTTCTGCAATTAGCAGATCGAAATGTCAAGGACGTGCCAATTTATACAGGAAGAAATCTTAAAACTTTGAATTGAAAGCATTCAAAGACTTAAGTTTAGTTTTCTGGAAATAAGGTATGTAAATTTGTTACCAATTAAAGATATGTTAAACATTACTTATATTGAACTTACTTCAAGACCTCCTACGTCGTCCTGGAACAGCAGTGTGAGAGAGCCGTAGTCCGAATGTTCCCCACAACGAACCTGGTTCGGCTTGATGTCTGCAAATTACAGAATGTTTTAACTGACCTGATGGCGAAATACGTTAGGGCATCGTCACTTAACGTGATTGGTGATGAGCTACTCAGAACACCGTGACCGATGACGAGCTACACTAGAACACAGTGAATGCTGACGATATACATGTACACAGGAACACAGTGACCGATGACGAGCTACACTAGAACACAGTGAATGCTGACGATACACATGTACACAGGAACACAGTGACTGCTAACGAGCTACACAAAGACATAATCATAAAGTATATTCGGAAAAATAAAAATGACAATTTTGTTTCATTTGTTTGCGAAATGCTTTGCCTGTTGTTTTAATAAAAAAAACTATTCTTTTCAAAACGTGTTCGCTCAGTCGTAGGCAAGCTCTACAGAGCTCATTATTATGCTTATCTTAGTCGAAGTTAAATAATCATCTGTTATGAATGTAAAACTAAAAACCTTGCCTACCTTTATTTGTTGAGAGAGATGGGTAATATAAACTTCGGAGTGCCGAGCAATTTCCTTTCTGACCAATCAAAGCGTGACATTTTCTCATAAATTTGTTGTCCTAAAATGTAATTCAAATGAGTATGATGACAATGAAAATAAATGTTCAACTAGTGAACCATGTAGTACATCTTTCTAATGTCTCTTTTCTAAAGAACGATACCGTAACATGGAAACCTATTCCAGTTCTGATTTCCACTTGATTTCCTCCATGTAAATAATTGACCAAATGTTATGTGTAGTTATGAGTCTTACAGATCGGGAAATCATTAACGTGACACTTACTGTAGATAATTGTAACAAATACAGGACGACAATTCTCGCCACATAGCATACCCCTCTACTTGCATTACTTACTCCTAAGTCAAGTCCTATTGATACCAAATCAAATATCCTCAAAGACAGTGCTTCACTAGATGCGTAAAAATCTTCCATGAGGGCCTTAAAACCATCAATATCTGGCAAAATCTAAAAAAGCAAAGCAAAAGCAAGAAACATTATTTGAAGTTTTCTACTTTCAAAATTAGATGGCATGAAAATGTGCAACGACTACATGTCTGGAAACACTTCAAACTATAGCTAATTAAGTCCCCCAAACAAAGTTTGGGGACTTATTGTTTTTACTCCGTTTCTTATTATTATTATTATTATTCTTCTTTATTTTTCCAACTTTCCGCCGCGACTTGTTTCCAACCGAGATTTTGAAAACTACTCGAAGGAATTTGTTGAAACTTCGCGTGAATGTTTGGGTACATGGGAGGAGTAACCACAAATGTTCATTTTCCGATCGGTCAACCAAGATGGCCGCCACGGCCTCTGATTGGTCGAAATTTAGATATTGTTCGATTTTGATGAAAATTGGTATATAGGGGTATTAGGGCACAGTGAACATAACTGCGGGGGTTTGGGGGACTTCTGTAATGGCCCCCATTACAATTAGCACTTGTTCAATATTGCAATAGTTTGTTTCTGGCTTATCCCTACGTTCTCAAACGGATTGTGTTATTGTTATAGTTTGTTCCTGACGTACATAAATGTCCTCACATCTCGAAAGAATTGTAGTTATTGTGACAGTTTGTTCCTGACTTACCCAAATATCCGATTGTAATTTGTTCCTTACTTACTCTAATGTCATCCCAAGGATTGTAGTTATTGTTATAGTTTGTTTCTGACTTAACCTAATGTCATCCCAAGGATTGTAGTTACTGTTATAGTTTGTTTCTGACTTACTCTAATGTCATCCCAAGGATTGTAGTTATTGTTATAGTTTGTTTCTGACTTAACCTAATGTCATCACAAGGATTGTAGTTACTGTTATAGTTTGTGTCTAACTTACTCTAATGTCATCCCAAGGATTTTAGTTACTGTTATAGTTTGTTTCTGACTTACCCTAATGTTATCACAAGGATTGTAGGTACTGTTATAGTTTGTTTTTGACTTACCCCAATGTCCGCACAAGGACTGTGATTATTGTTATAGTTTGTTTCTGACTTACTCCAATGTCCGCACAAGGACTGTAGGTACTGTTACTGTTATAGTTTGTTTCTGACTTACCCCAATGTCCGCACAAGGATTGTGATTATTGTTATAGTTTGTTTCTGACTTACCCTAATGTTATCACAAGGATTGTAGGTACTGTTATAGTTTGTTTCTGACTTACCCCAATGTCCGCACAAGGATTGTGATTATTGTTATAGTTTGTTTCTGCCTTACCCCAATGTCCGCACAAGGATTGTGATTATTGTTATAGTTTGTTTCTGACTTACTCCAATGTCCGCACAAGGATTGTAGGTACTGTTACTGTGTAGTTTCTTTCTGACCTACCTTAATGTCCGCACAAGGACTGTAGTTAAATGCCTCTTTGTAATCTCCTGGACGCTCTGGGTTCAAGCTTTAAAGACGAAAAATACCATCATAGAGTCAAGTTATGTGTTGAATAATAAAAGGTATGGCCTGATTTATTACATCATCCGACGAAAGCAAATCTAGAAATTACGAAGAGTTCATTATTTTTATATTGTTGTTACTTTCTACAGTAAACGCTGATCTCTTAGTCGTCAATTGTGTCGTGAAAATAACAATAAAATACAAGTCTTACTTAAACAATCGGTTTGAATTCATTCGACAAAATGTTAGTAATGTTATGTCCAATTCAACAACATCATGCTGAATGTATAAACATATGATGCCATCAATCATTCCTTAAATAATAACAGACTTGTCAAAGAATCAAAACATTTAAGAGCGGGAGACTAAGTGTGGGAAAAAGTGGAGAAATTGTGATATGGACTAATTTGCGCCTTATTTGGAGTGACGGTTAAATACTGCATCTAAAAATAATTCAAATAAGAAATCCTTATTTTCCCGCACAGTGATCTCTGTATCATAGCTATAATTTTCTTGTTTATATTGCGCTACCTCTCTTAGTTATAGTCAGGTAAAGAAATATGTGATATTTATCAAAGCGGATAGAAACACGATCAAGGCACGGAACGGAACGGCACGGCACGGTACGGCTCGGCACGGCACTGTGTTGTATCTTTGAGCAAGATACTTTACTCCGCTTGTTCCAGTCTACTCAGCTGTAAATGAGTACGTGGTTGGGCAGCGCTTGAATTGTTGAATGCAACTGTTAGCGCGGAAATGGCAGCTCCGGTTGTATGCTCCCCAGGGAGTTGAGAAAGATATTGGCTGGTTGCAAACGCCCTTTAACCACGGATAATAATTTGTGAACCGCTTTGAGACGACCTACGAACTGGGTTGTGATAAAAGCGGTATATAAGAACCTTGAATTATTAATTATTATTATTACCTGGAGAAAACCCACGTGGTCGGCAGGTGACCCCATACCTTTTCACATCCGATCGGGCGATTTTGTTCTACTTTTTATCTCTTTCAGGAAATAATGCTCCATTTATCAAGAAATATCAACTTGTAAGTAGAACTATACAAGATGACAACAAAACATCAGAAACCCCACAACAAATATAAATTTTTAACAGCAGTATACATTATCCTTTATGTCTTCCGGAATAGCCATTCGTTCTTCGCTGAAATTAAGGAAATGCACGGAGAAGTCGTTGTTACATCTGATGCACAAATTTAGCCTTCATTCCTTTTTTATTAAGCATTTTTCACTCTAAATATTTAATTACAGTTCGACTTATACAATATTAATGTACAGATCAAAATGCATGTTAAAACATGTATAAAACTTGATAATCTAAAAGAATATATATATAAACCCGTCCCATGCCCATACCGTCTTGAAAGGCAATGTGTGTTTAAAAATTTGAAATGTGTCTTAATTCGGGATTGTATATAAAAAAAGTTCTATGGAATAAATTATATGAACGTCGCTTATCTATGATAACTTAACGACACTTCAATTTGTATATCTGTGTACAAGCAGATATATGAAACATTACTCTTGTCATTCTACTAGGAATTATATCAAATTTTGTAAAAAGAAATTGTATGAAAACTTCTATTTCGTAAAAACATTATTTATCTGAAATTATTTGAAACACTTCCCCAGAAAGAAAAGCTTTGTAACAAATATTGTATAAATAGTCCATTCCGTAAAATAACAGTGTGGCAAAAATTGAGTAAAAACAGAATTGATCCATTACAAATAGATAGAATAATTAAATCATACTCATGTCGACACTAGACGAGTTATGTACCTTGTTATGTCCCTTGACTCTAAAGCTGATGGGTAGATACCACTTAATTGAGATCATGATTACGAATGCAGAAGCTGAACTCTGCAGTCAGCTTGGTGGGATGAAAAGGAGAGACTTGTTCCATCGCACCAAACAAAAATACTTTGATATTATTTGTATGCATGAATCTTATCATACATAATTTATAAAGTGGGCAAGAGAGTGGTGGTAGCAATATGTTTTAGTAATGATACGTATAGACTAGCAGGGGTTGTTGTTGGCTTTTTTACTTAGCTGAGTATTATATCGGGATCCATAAATATTATTATCAGTCATACCACCAATCTTATATTCATGTATTCATGGAAATATTTCTATCAACGTTTGAAGAAACATAACGAGGAGCCAAAGCATCTTTTTGACGAGACTCACTTAATTGCATTTTAATTTTGGACAAATATTCAACAATCTTACAAATCACTCTAATAAATTATAAGATGTTAATATTCTGTGATGTAGAACGTGGTAGAGAATGTTTGATTCACATGCGTATCTACAAAAATCTAGTCAGTATCATATGTCCTGCTCCTTGTTTACTTTAAACTATCATTTGTTACGTTAAATGTGAATGAAATAGAACATACAATTATGAATATAAACTGTAGATGTTCACTGAACTCCTATGCAACTCGACCTACCAGGATTTGGCGCATTACAATAATAAAACTCTGATCATACTGTAATTTGTGTTGCTAATTTATACGTTTCCAAACACCTTTAAGATTATATCTCAATCACTTAAGATACAATAGTTCGATTTCATATAGAAATAATTCCTTATTCCAAAGTAACACGTCCATCCTATATCATGCCAATGGCCCTTTCAAAGCTAGCGCCATCAAGACGTGGCATGGCTGATTTGGCCTGGAAACCAAAATATTTTTTGTTTTTCTTGTACTGACTAATACGGTGACCCGGCAGAATATACAGTGTACGTGCTAAATCTGTGCGTAAATCGAGCATAATGCTACGCTTCACCGTTTTTTTTATGTTTACATGACTTAGTTCAAGCAAATACACGGGAATAATATTACAAAACAATAGCACCTTTTTTTCATTTGAGATGTTATGAACATGCCATATTTTAAATAATGTAACGTTTCTTTTTTGGGCAAGTATATATCATATGAAACAAAAGTGGTCATTAATCGAGACAATTAACAGCTTCATTGGACAATGAATCGAAATGGTGCCACACAGGCTTACAGCTGCAACAGATTCTTAAACATACAAAATAAAATTGATTGAAGATCTTGAAATTAGCCACAGGAAATGGTTAACCTATCATCGGCTCGATTGCCCATCCTTCAAAAAAGATCTGGAAATTTGGGCGTTGCTGTTCTGAGTTATAAGAATCAAATAGATCGATGAATGAATGAAACATTCAATCTTGAATTTCCTAAATTTGTAAATATCATACCTTTTGAACTTTCTTCTAATATAAAGTTTTTGCTGACGATACATCTTTATGTAATTGTGGATGTTTATCAAATACCAAATAGTGGAAAGTATCACTGTCACTGTCCATCGGTGACTTTGTTACAACTCTGGACATTGATATTCTGGCATAAAC